>WTSP01023875.1:0-43488 GCA_025331215.1 Actenoides lindsayi
GTCCCCACTCGCCTCAGCCGCTTCCGCCTTCCGCCCACGTGACGACGGCGCCGCGCGCCCCCCGGGGCGGGCGCAGACCGGAAGCGGCCGGCGCGGCCGGGCCGGGGCGGGGCAGCCTCCCCCCAACCCCCTCCCCAGCTCCGTGCCTCGGGAACCGGCAGCACCTGGGGGCCCAGCGCCAGGGACGGTCCTTGCCTCCCGCCGGCGGCCCCGCGGTCTGTGCTGCAGGAGCGCCGGGCAGCCGGGAAAAGCCGCCGGTCGCCCGTGGGTTGGCCCCGGCAGCTGCGCCGGGAGCCGGGGGCGGGACTGGGCCCGGCCCTGCGGGCTCCGATATGCTGAGGTGGGGCGGAGGAGCGCGGTGCGTGAGATCTCAGCGGGGCAAAGTCCGCTCCGGGGCCCAGGGTCAGCTTTACCCCTGCGGGTTTCCCCTGCAGAGCGAATGCTCCGTGAACTCACCCAGCGCCTCCCCTGAGCCCCGGTGTTGGGGAAGGGGATCATGGTGCCCCCTTCCAGCGACCTCGCACGCTCGGGAAGGGAAGACAAAGCGGCCAGCAAGGGCTGAAAACGCAGGTGGTGTTTTGTAGGAGGCAAAGGAGTCAACAGGAATAGCCTGGCCAGGACAGACAGTTACCCTTCATACAGCTCTCGCGTGGGAAACAAGCCAAAAAAAAAAAAGAAAAGGAAAGAAAAAATAAAGCAGGGAAAAGAACCGAGACAAGACGGGGTTCATTCCGATTAAAAATAGTTCTGCCACAACTTGTTCTAAGAAATGCAACAGGATTCTTTGAAAATTCTTTCGACTGCACCTGCCCAAACCCCTGCCCACCACACCCCTGTCACGCTGGGTGCCAGTGCCCGGGAGATGTGCTGCTCCCCAAAGCTTCACGCCATTTTCCCAGATCAGCACAGCTCTCCAAGGCTGGGGGTGCCCTTTAACTGAGCCCTGACTCCCCCACCCCCCAAAGACGACACACGACAAAGCTCAGCTGGCTTTGCTAACAACTCGTGGGCTGCGCGCGTGAACGCTATTGCACAAATCACGGCAGTAAAGAATCTGCCCTGGAAAAGAATGCCAAGAGCCACTGCCAAGACTTGCACGCGGGAGGCAACGTCAGAAAGCACAACAGCACAGTGCTGCAAGGGCCCTGCCTATATGCAGAGGAGCCAGTTTGCATTCTGGACAAGGCAGGTGGAAGTGGGAATGTTCCTCTCAGGAGCGTTACCTGATGCGACAGCCGCTCTCCTCCATCCTGTTGGGGTCCTTGAGGCCGGAGCTCTGTCCAGGCACCACCCTGTCTGCCTGTCCAAGGCAATTGGATAAGGAGTTAATGCTACTGCAGTCAAAGCCTCTGAGCTCTGTGGAGCACTGAGGAACCAGTGCCTCCTCGGTGGGCAGCACATGCACCGAGGGCTGCCTGCGGGAGCAGGGAGAGGGTTATTTACTTACTCTTTCCAGAGTGGCCATTCTCCACAGCCTGTAAAATTCTCACCCTTGCACCCGAGGGTTTTCGTGCCACAGCAGTGCTTCTTGCGCTTGGTGTCACGCACAGGAGGCAGACATCCCAGCTCCCAGTCCATCCCAGTGCCCAGCAGAGCAGTACTGTGCCACGCTTCCACAGAAAGCTGGTATACGCAGAAATGAGACAGCAGCAGCGTGCTGCATCCTGGGAGACGGTCCCTTTCAGCCCTTGTCAGGGACATCTTTTAGCCAATTATGCACAAGAAACAAGGCTGGGGGCGTTTTAAAGCATTGCAAAATATCTGTGGAGTCTCCCTGGTGCGGCTGGGCGAGACACGTGGATTTCAGGGAGGTGTAGGATCTGGAGCGAGATGGGAGAACACCCCAGACAGTGCCTGGTGAAAGGCACGCTCTGCAGCACGCTCCCCACGCCCAGGAGCTGACAGTATCTTCTATTTTTATTCAGCCACTAACAAAACAATAAAGAAGGGAACTACTTTGGGGAAGATAACTGAACTCCAGAGGAATCGGGAGGTAAGTGGTGCTGGGGGTGCTCCCCTCCTGGAGTCAGTGATGGCCAGGCAGGGTGGTGAGACAGGCTCCTGACTTTGTGCCACTTATTGCCCAGCTCCCCAAACCATCCAGCAGAGCCTGGGGAAGGAGGACTTTGGTTTAGAAGATAAGCTGCGCCGTATTTGGTTTCAAGAGTCCACCAAATAACACAGCTAATCAGTGAGTGAGTTTTTTTCAGGTTGCACACCACTGGCACAGAACTTCCAAGTTTTTAGCTAGGCTGAGAAGCCTCAATTTCTGCTTCAATGCCTACCTAGTCTCAAGCTCCAAGTCTTTTCTGCAAGTCACACAATCTGGGCAGTGGCACGAGAAGACGGGCTGACACCGAAGCCCAAAGAGCACTCAATCATAAAAGCGGGTCCAGAAGATTAACAACAGGGAGAGTTTTTAAGGAACCTAGAGGAATAAACGCGGCTCAGTTCATTTATGGCATCACTTGTTTTGAAAGCTGTGGCTGATCTCACATTTGTAAGAACAAGATACTGTGTAGCACAGAGCCATGGTCTGTGGGCTGCATTGTAGACATCGCCGGGGTGATGGAAAATGTGAAAAACGACACAAAGAAACAATGGAAATGATTGGCACAAAGACTGCAACAAGACTCAACAACACCGCTGGCACTTGGTTTGCTTTCAGCCAAAGAGGAGGGGGGAGCCTGCCACATACAAAAGCCTATTGAAAAGGTGTTTGTCGGAAGAAGCAGCGCCAAGACTTAGTTCGACTGGGCTCCAGCTGACTTAATGACCTCGAGAAAGGGGTTACCAAGATATACTTCACTGATCTACAGGAAGGGGGAGCTATGGGGGCAATTTTTAAAAAGCCACAGCCAGGGCTATGCCTCAGCTGGGACAGGGAAGTGCAGGATAAAAGATTTGCTTCAATACTTAAAGGCATCCTGGACAGTCAAAGACAGTAGCAAGCAGAGTTCAGAGCAAACAAAAAAGTCAAAGGGTCAAAATTAAAAAAAATAGACCCCACTCAAAAAACAGGAGAGGAGGCAAGAGTTAGAAAGGAGGCAGGTCACCAGTCAGGCCACAAGCCAGCCAATTTGAATTTCAAAGCCTCAACAAGCATGAAAAGCAGTAGCCGACACCTTTCCTTGCTCTAGATGAAAAAGAAAGCTGCCCTCTTTGGTGAGGCTGGGCTGTGAGCTGCACAATGCTGCCACACCAGCAGTCACATCACTGTACAAGGAAGGAGAAAGCAGCAAGAGCTATGCAGAACCTAACGAGGCCCAGAACGACTCTCACCCCTTCAACTGAAAATCAGTTCTCAGAGTAACCTGGAGCGTCTTAGTTGCAAGGTAAATTAATTAGACTTCATTCTGTATATCAGAGGAAGGGCTCAGAACTCAACTTTTTGCTTATAAAAAGGAAATGTCAAAATCAAAATGTGCTTTCAGTTCCTCAGCTGACACTATACACTGTGGAGAGTGGAACACATATGGAACATGGAGCTCTGGAGTAGATGCTAGAGAGCTAGACTAGAAAAGCAGCACATCAAATATCTCCTTTCAAGTTCTATCTTTCAAAAGGCTGAAATTAAAAAAAAAAGTATTTGGTAGAAACAAGCACCTGCTGTTCAGTGCAGAGAGCTGAAGACAGAGGACAGCTTCAGGGTCTTTGTGGAATGAGTTTATGCAGAAAGACAGGCCATGAACATTGGTCTCCTCCTCCTGAAAACAGCGAACAAGAATAGTGCTTTTCTTCTCCTCCTGTTTGTGCAGCTGGAGTCTTGCTGGCAAGAGTGGAAGGAGAATGAGCTTGAATCCTGAGGAAAAAAAACAAAACAAAAAACCACAGAAACACAAAACCCAGTTAGTTCCTGGGAAAAGCAGCCTATCTCCTCGAGTTGTGCATTAAGGCTTTTGCTTTGCTCCCAGATTCGTGTTCAGACATATTGTTAACACTCTGCTCACTCCATCATTCTCTTTAGCTGCCAGTCACAAGCATGGGGGTGGTTAAATAATAAATAGGGAAAAGTTTGACAGTACAATTAAGAAATACAACAGCCACATACCAGCTACCACAACACACCTCAGCTGGGGAGAGAATATTACCTACAAGGTGGACAAAGTCTGTTTTGCCTGAAGTTTGGATAGGAATTGTAACTTCAGTGCCAGTTTTGTCAAGCAGCTCTGTATATGCTGCCCTGGCAGCTCCTCTTTGCTCGAGGCAACAAATAAAGCACCTTGCTGAAAGAACATACAGCTGTGACCCAGGAACACACTTACCATAGCTGTTTCCAAATCCAAGTTCAAAAAACACCCCAAAAAACCGACCAAACAAAACCAAAAAGCAGGGTAAATTGTTTTCCTAAAGCAAGGGAAAACAAACCCGGGGACACTTTGTGCCAGGGTTATTTAGAGATAAGGAACTCAAGGAAGTTGCCCCATCCTGTGCTGGTGGCATGTCCAACTGCTTGAGGGGAACTTTCAGTAACTGGTTTAACCAGTACAGATGGGGTTGTTGGTTTTTTTTGTTGGGATTTTTGTTTGTTTTGTTTTAAGTTAACACTATTGGCCTTTTAGTTAGAGACAGAGAAACTCGGTTTTACCATAGAAACACTTCTAGTGTCAGTATTTATTTTTACCTTAATATACATTTATACAGGCCATAATAAAAAGGCTATTACGCAACAGTTCAGTGAGTTATTACCTAGTTTCAAGAATAATGCATGCAATTACAAAGGAGAGGTAGAAACACCGTATTAAAGACCTAAAAATACAAACATTATATAAACAAACACTTTCAAATTAACTGTTGGAATTTCATACAGATAAATAAGGTAAAAAGTACATTACTCTGTCAAAGTAAAGGAAAACACACGGTTATCCGAACACCCAAACAGTATTTTGATGTGTAAGCCCTGTACAACTTTGTCAAATAGCTCAGACCACTGCGTTTAAGAGGATTAAAATGATTTTGTCCTGGAGAATGGTTTATTCAAGTATTCAAGCAGTTGAGTAACAACAACAAAACCAAAAAAAAGTCCCAAAAATAAAGTATAGGAACCATTTCCAGAGAAGCTGATCTGCCTAAATACTCTGCAAATCGCTGTCCTGATGATCTCATGGCATGCTTGAAATGATAATGCCTATAAGGCTAAATGAAGCTTCCCACCTCTCCCCCAAAATGCACACAAAATAGTCCTGATTTTTCACACGCTGTACGTAGATATTCTACATCAATTTCCCGGCCTCTCGAGCCCCAGCGGTATTTTCTGGTTTTGCATGGTTCCTGGCAGAACCTTTTCGTTTACAGTATTTCTTGTAATACTGCCCAAGAAACAAACTACAGAGAACTGTCATTACACCCCTAGAGACTGCAGGCATTAATGCACAGACCGCATGCACAATGAAAGATGCAACCAAATCTATATAAAAAGCAAACAACCAGCAACTCAACATTGCTATTACTGAGAAAGTCCAGAGCAGTAGTTACTCAAGTATTAGACAAATAGGTATAAAATGGAAGGTTCACATGAATACAAGTTTTTACAGTTTGTTTGAAAGTCTTCTAGAAGCTACATTTGAAATTCTGAAAAGAATTTTATGTACACTGAAATGAAATTCAGCCAAGTCCATTGTGCCTTCTTTCACTATTTTTTATATATATATATATATATAGTTTTTCAAAAATGAATATACAGTTGCTTTAGTAAATTAGTGCAAAACAAAATATTTTGGAAGAAGATCAACTTGTATCCACATCAGCTGAAAACCCCCTGGGGATTTTGGACAGATGGGAGCTTGGTTTCTTCCATGACCACCTCTCCCCCGCGTAACAAGCGCTCTCTCGCCATCCCTTCACAGGACAAGCTGAGCCGTGTTTACAACACGTGAGCTCCGATACGAGCCAGCTTAGCCCCCAAAGCTTCCAACAGCACTTGCACATGGGCAGGGTTTCCCAAATTCACTCTGCCACGTTTTACTGGCAACTTAAAAATATTTTTCACAAACTTTTGAGGGAATCTTCTGAGGGAAATGTCTTCTTGTACCTGATGCAGAAGGATCCACTCTCTATAAACCTCATGAGGAAAAAAAACACAACCCCTGATCATTCAAGTTCAAAGCACACATACAAGGATCAGTCTGAAATGTGAAGAGAGATTCTTTTAAATTCTGTTGCTAGGAAGAAAAAGGAGCTGCTGGATCGGTAAGGCAAGTGTACTTTTGGAATTTCTCCTCTTTGAATATGCTGCTGTTTCTTTGGTAGTCACCACAGAAATGTAAGAATCATCTTCCACGTGGGGCAGAACAAGGACAACAATTAAGCTGTAGTGAAAAAAAAGTGCAGTATCACTGATGTGGTCCCTTATGTTCACACCGTCTGGTCCTCGGGATACTCCTACTGCTCATATACAGCCACTGTGCTATAGCAAAGTGCAGAAAGCCTTCGCTCGATGCTAGATTTATCTGCAGAGAGAGGTGAGAAAGAGGTGATGACTTCAGTGTTATTTTACAATGCATTAATTCCGTGTAATTTTCAGTATTTTGGTTGTTCAAACTTACACTTGTGTACGTTTTCTATATCTGCAGGGTCTTGCAGTATTTTAGTGAGTCCTTCCAGCAGCAAGGCTGCTTTGTGGTATCGATATGTGATATCCTCAGTGTGCTGGAACATCTCATCCAGAGCTGCCGACTGAACCTGGAATCATTCAGGAGATGCAGTTAGAGAAATGGCATTAGGTGAGTGATGAAATGAAAAATGTAAAATGAATGACAGAAAGGGATCATTAAGAAAGTATTTTTGACCCTTAATTTAGCTGATATGCTTTTATAACTAAGACAACAAAAAGAAGTTTGAGAGAATACAGCTCCTGTGCTGTATTAACTAAAGATATCCTGCACATATAAACTATAAAAGCACTTTTTGCCCTTTTGTGTTTACATGTTACAACAACATATAAATAAATACGCTTGTTCTTATACCTACGTTCTCTTGTCAAGAACACAAATTAATTGTGTGCAGTGACACCATTATCAGGGTTAAGCACAATATTTGCTAGAATCTTCTGTTAAAAAGATTCTTTTTAACCCATGTTAAAAAGACTTCCCCTCTCATCAAAAAAGAAGTTATGTTTCCTGGATGGTTACTGCATCTGCTTCATGGCAGATAAAAAGTTTATCAATTACACAAATAATCTTCCACATATTTGCTACCATTTTTGCTTTGTATGGACAGGCTGATGTTCTTCCAATTGACCTGGCAGACGAAGCTACTTCTATTGCTCCTCTGCTTTGGTAAGCGGTACTGGACGAGACGTCAGCACACAGGGCTGTGTGGCTCAGGAGGTCACTTCCTACTGTTTATGTACCGAATGTGCTGATGTAGGGGAGATGTCCCTGAGGAACAGTATCTGCCAGGAACTTTAGCCACAGTTAAGGCAGGGCAGGAAAGAGAGTGCAAGACTAACAAAAAATACCACAAACAGAATTCGTATGTTCTCTTTTCTGGTTACGTAGAAGAGGTGTGAAAGAGAAGGGAGCAATTCAGCTCCGTGTCCTATCTTTTAGGCAAGAGCAGTGACCTACCATCTCTACAGCACAGCTGTAGATGAGTTTCTCTGCAGTTACACTGTTGATTTCATCAATGAACCTTTGCTTGTCCGAAAAGAAACGATTCAGCTTTTCTGTCAGTTTCTTGCACATGCTGATACAGAATTTGTATCTCTCATTGAGGCTTTTTACAACTGCAAGAAAGGAAATAAGACATTAAAAAAAACCAAACCCAAACAACAAAACCAACCAACAACACAGCCCAGGTTCAGCTTTTCCCAGCCCTAGCAAAGTCAACCTGTTTCAATTTGTGCTTTTAATGTTTCTTTACCACTTCTACGAATTAGGTATGTATCAAATAACTTCCATTTCAAGTTAATAACCGCCCATTTCTGAAGAGTTTGTAGCTGTATCTGTTTACTATCAGAATTGTGCAATCCTACGTATCTGCAATTCTCTGGTACAGAAGAAAACAAACAGATGTTGCAATTTAAGCTCTTTGAGTGATGTATCAGCAAAGAAAATTCACAAGCAAAACAAATCGGATTACGTTGCACCTACCTTGCTTAACAGCAGTGGACGGGTTCAGCTTCCCCGATTTGACCTGTGCTTTGGCAAGATGCAGAGAAGATGCTAGTAACTGGGCGGCTTTCATATACAACACCAGCTGCTCTACTTGTCTAGAAAGGGCAAGGAAAAAAAAAAGTAATTATGATCAAAACACCTTTCTGGAGCATATCCGAGCCACGGGCAGGCTTCGCTTTTTAATCACAGCCCTGTGCAGGACCCAGCAGCAGCAGCAAAGGAAGACAGATGTTTAAAATGCAACTCCACCCCTCCCTTCCCTTCACAAACACTGTCACGGGTTGAGAGTACATCTGCTCAGCTAGTAGCTGCAGCAGCAAACACAAACTGCTTTAATCTAGACATTTTAAAAAGGGAACACTTATTTGGGGGGACTGACTGCCCGAGGTCAACGTCTTACCACAAGTGACTGGGTGTACTTTTCTCACAGTGGCATTTCCTATGCCCCTGGAATTCTCAGCTGTGAAAAGCAAATGCTTTGCAGGGTTTTTTTTGGTTGGCTTTTTTTTGGTTGTTTTTTTTCAGGAAGAAGGCAGGAAGTGGAACTGCCCTTTCCCACCACTCCAAACTTCCTGTATTTCTCCTTCCTTTTGATTTTGTATTAGGGCTCACTGGTTCCACTGAAAAAAAGTCTAATTTGGACACTCCTTCCCAACCTCCATCTCCCGCTACTGCTTCAGCCTGGCCAACAGGACAGAGGAGGGTTCAGATCTGACAGAAGCTGCTACACAAATTTCCAGGCTTACAAATGCACTGCTGCACCTGAAGCCTCAACTCCTCACCACTTTCCCAACTTAAGTGGCAGGCCAGAGAATGCTGTCCTTTTATTTGTCTGCTACCAAATGTCTCTCTGTCCTCTGCTCTGTCTTTGGTTGTTAAAAACTTACTCCTATCAAAGATTCTATACAGTAAAACAATCACTCCCAACAACAACAAAAAAGGCATAGTTTGAATACATTTTTGATGTATTCAATATTTGCCAATTCTCTCGATACTATCTGGCCGCATACTTACCCCCATTCTTTGCTCAGCTGGCTGATCTGATCCACAACTATGCTCTCCTGGATTTGGTACAGCGACACTGCAGAAGAGCACAGGTCTGGGTTTCCTCCCCGGACTGCTGTCAGATCCAGAACGCATTCTGTAAACGTCAGCATCATGTTTAGGTGACGCAGGGTATCTGTGTGTTCTCTCTGTCAGAGGGAAAGACGACAACAGTTTAACCGCTATAAACTGTAAGGCAAACAAGTTCACTTAAAACTCTTGTTAATCAGCTGAGGATTTCTTGGTACGTCAGTTTTCCACAGAAATCCCGTTGTAGCAGAGCCAGCAGTAGTGACTACAGGACCAAATGGGCTCAGAGAGATCAACAGATATTAACTCATTCTCTCTTGGTTAATGATTTCAAGATACTGTAGCTTATACTTGAGAGTCTCTCAACAAAGGCAAAGGAATTGGGACGTGGAGCTCTATGTTTGTTGAAACCTGAGCAACTAAAGGAGTCACAAGTGGGACATATTACTTATTATATTATCAGCAACCCAAAAGTATGCTCGGCACTTGGATGAGAAGCCAGGAAGAACATTTGGCTTTTATTATATAACAGACTTGATACCTACAAGATCTAAAGCTTCATACTTATCTGCTTCACTCTAAATCTACACGTAGAGCTAGAACTATATTGTGTCAAAAGGTGGCTGCTGCCAAAGCTTACAATTTAAAGTAAACAACTTCAACTAGAACTAACAACTCACTGCTTCTTGGTCACCAAAACAGAAACTACATGCATAGTCTCTACTCAAAATAAAAAAGTTAGCCTTCAAAACTTATCACACACATCTTAGCAATATTTATATAATCATTTCATTAGTAATGCAAGTCTAAATACATTTTAATCTCTATCTGTGGGAAGAATACAGTATACTGTCAAACATTCAAGTTACAACATATAGATTCAACAGGGATCCAAACACCTTCCAGCAAGATGTGAATGAGAAAACAGAACAGCAATCTGTCTTGAGAAATTTGCAGTCCAAGGATAGCATTCTGGTGACAGACCACCCCAATTTCTGTTCTTAAAGTGTCACTCCTCCACACATTTAAAAAAAAAAAATAAAAATTAGGACACTCTTCCCACAAGTAGGATTTAATGTCATCCACTGACTGTGAAGAAGCAGTTAAAAACAATTCCCAGAGGGATATTGCCACCGTCAGCACCCACATCCAGAGACTTGGCATTAAAACAGAGGCCCCTTTGGAAGGCTCTGGTGAACAAAAGCAGTCATGTTCCTTTGGTTACCTATTCAAACACATGAAATGCCAGGAATAGCTACCAAAGAGAAACTGGCCACAACTGATACAGGAATATTTTCAAGATCTTAAAAAGGAGTATGTGAGATAGCAAAGAGGAAACTATAAAGTGCACTGAGCAGTCCTGTTTTTACCACGTCTCTGTTTTAGCAGCATTATACATTATAAAACATGAAATTATTTTTTCTATACCTCCATTAAAGTTTCCTCAGGCAATTCTGGAGCTTCAAAAGTGATAAAGCCCTCTAAGCTGGGAGGCGAAGTACCATAAGGCATGTACTTCAGACTTGGAGCTGCCTCGGCTCCCGGAGGAGAAGAACCCATATAAATACCAGGAGGAGAGCCCATATATACACGGCCACTAGTAGAGCAGAGAGACCCTCCAGAACTGTTTGATCCAACTACAAGAAAAATAACACACAGATTCAGTCTAATAGGTTGTTCCACCTCGCAGCGCTGGGGCTGCGGATGATAGCAAACAACAGATCAGCAGTCATCACAGATTGACTCTTGGGAGGCTCTCCTCATTGTTCCTTGCATTACTCTGTAGAGAATGCAGAGGCTGCACCGTAACGGTGATGATTGGTAAGCAACATGGATTCCAGGAAATGGTTGACAAGGATTCCAAGGCAAAGAGTCCAACAGTACAGAGCAAAGGTTGTGTTACAGTTCACTGCTGCAGACTCCTGCTCATCCTGAGCAGATGAAGGCCTTCACCTTGAGATCTTTGCTTTTGGCAGTACAGCCGACACACGCTGATGTGCAGTCGGCTGACACCCCTCGCGTGGTGTGTCTGGTACAATGTGCAGCAGCAGGCAAAAAAGCACAATCAGAAATCTGATTTTTCCTCTGCATCTTTGCCACACAGATCTCTTACACTCCCTGTGGGGGAGTAAAGCTGTGCACAAGGGAGGTTACACACTGCTGTGTTGGAAATGCACACCTCTGGCCCTCTCCTTAGGAGAGATAAGGCAGAAGTTGTCTGATAGTAATCTCCACCTTACAGAGCACTTTCACTGTGTGGACTAGAGGACCTACTGTGCAAGGCAGCAATTGGGCAACAGGCCCAAGAAGTGGGTAAGCCTAACTACTGCATTTGAGAACAGCCCCCATTTGTCAGGCAAGTCTTACCTGAGGTGGTTCTTGTTCTGAGGACCATATGGGTGCAGGTAGGAGGGGTGGCACTGCTTGGAGGGGACCCAACAGTAAACATGACAGCCCGAGAACTTGCCCCGCTTCCCATGGAAGGAGGTGCCATTGCAATTCCATAGGCCCCTGCTGGAGCTGGAAGAGAAAATTTCAGCAAGTTGGTTCCTATTATCTACAAAGATAGCAGGAAGTAATTATGTGCGGCAAACTGGAGCACTGCAACACAACATGCTTTGATGTAGATCCAAGACTTGGACTAGTTAGAAGTTCTGACAGCAAATAAAACAAACTGAGTGGACAGGCTTGGCGATACACAAAGAGTCAAGATGCAGTCTACACACATCTTTCTAATTTCTCTCTTCACTTTACTCTCACCTAGAAAAGAGCAACAGAGGCTCTCTCTGACAACCTGAGGACAACACCAGTCCTGTAGCAGAAGACAGAACAGACAAATTCTAAAGGCAGACCATGACAGGTCTGGAGGCTACAGACCAGCCCTGCCTGCAGAACTTCTTCCACCCATCAAGAATGAGGTGAGAACTCCTGGTGGCCACTTGTAATGAGGCACGAGAAAAAAGAGAAGGACCTAGAATTACATAAACTGGCTTTCATAGAAAAACAAGGTAGAAATGGGAAATGAAACAGCCACAAGTGTTGTATTAAATTGAAAAAAAACAACTGAACAAACCAACAAAAACCCTAACCCCCTCCAGCCAGTACAGGCAGTTGAGATATTTCTGTGTTTAGCACAGAAATAGGTGTTTTTTTGGTTCAGTTATTTTTAAACCTATGCTAAAGAAATGGAGCACATCCCCTTAAAGATTACCAAAACCCTTCTGTACCGAGGCTAAAAATCATCAGAACCAATTATCAATGTTGGCAGCAGAACTGTATCTACCTGGCACTCCATAAAAACCCCAGCCCCCAAAGACAGCCTGGATGTACCAGCCTGTTCCTCACCTGTATCCATCGGTCGCTCTGTATTGAGGCTGTCTGTACTGCCTTGATACAACTGGCCACCAAGGGTAGTCTTTACCTGTTGATCTGACAGCTTCCCGGTACTAACAGACCTAGACAGAAAAACAAATGAATTCACAACCAAGTTCTGCAGGAAGACTTTCTTATCTAACTTGGGGTTAGGCAACTAAAGGTGACTTTCAGATTCTTGGTATTATTATAGAGAATTTTTCAACAAAACTCTGAAAGTCTGGAAATCTTGCTGCTCATCGTGGACCTGCTGAAACAGAGCTAACCATCAAAATAAAAGACCTTTTTCTCTTAAAAATTTAGATTGCAAATTTTGTCATGTAGATTTTTCAAGCAGAAACTAAGCAGAGTTCACAGAGGCAAAGAAATTCTGTATCAAGATAATCAAAACGAAAGGGAACTAGACAGCAGCACAAAGTGCTCCAGGAAGTCCATGCTATATTTACACACGGTACAAAACGTTTCTGTTGCATACATCAAACCTCAGCACGGCCTCCCAAGCTCCCTTTTTTGCACGCTCTTCCCCCCCCCAAGTCACTGCGAGCAACGTACACTCTCCTGCTATGTGACCTACCCAACTCTGCAGTCTCTACAACACCTACCTGCCAAACGCAGCTTTACTGGGCTGTTCTCCTGCCTGCTTTTCACCTCCCTGGGTGGAGTGGAAGTGCGCGAAGTCCCTTGGGTCAGCGATGTCCTTGGGCTGCAGCGGGGTGTCTACGGAGCCCTGGCGATTAGCCAGGGCCAGTAAATTTGAGGATGCTTGAGTTTTCGGTATTTTGAAAGGAGCTGTTGCCTTTAAGACCAAGAACACACAAAAAGCAAAGTCAGAACCCAAAAAAATATTCTCGGGAATGGTTTCAGGCTGCGTGTTACCGCTGCTCGTGTTGCTGACAGCGGCAAACTTAACGAACCTTGGTAGGAGAGCCAATGATGGTTGGTAATGGAGTTTTGAAGAGCCAGTCTGAACTCCTAGGTGATGATCCCATGTGTTTGGTAGGCGATGTTCCCAGGCTACCTGGCCTGCTTGGTTGTGGAGAATGACTGTATCCATACCCAGCGTAGGATGGGCATACCGGGTCCGAATGCTGCTTTCGGAGCTTCTGCTTGTTTTGGTAGATATCTGTGAGAGTAGGAGCACTCTGCAACCTGGCTCCCATTAAAAGGGACTGTGGAGACTGAGATGGTGGTATTGGAGAACCTGTGGGGATGAAAACCAGTGAAGTAAAATTCTACTTGCATCACTTGGAAAAGGAAGCCCCAAATGCCAGCGTTCAACATTAAGCTGAAAGGAGATGGGACTGCAAATATCATGAGATACATTTGATCACCAGCAAACTAGATAGGATGAATAATGGGTTTAGCCTGTTGCCTATTTGTACTAAGGCTACATTACACTGAGGAGATGTTCGAGCTGCCAAACAGGCAAGATTTCAGGGCGACAGCTGTACTGGCAGCTGCAGTACCTCTGGCAACCTGCATCAAGACAAACAAAGTTGTTGGATTCAGCTGGAATGGCATAACCCACACTGAAATATCAAGTGCAGCCACCAAGAATCTCAGCTGAATAGAGATTCTCAAGTACTGGAATTACATTCTCGCAAACAAGTTCACCAATGTGACACTGCACATTAATGACTTGGTTTGTATGTAATGACATAATTTGCAGGCACAAAAGGCAGCTCATCTCACGGTTCCTGCAAGAAAACTAGGTTAAAAAAAGAACCAAATTATTCAGAAGGAACAGTTTTGGATCGTTACGTGGGGCAGTCATTTACTTTTTAGTCTGTCAGAGTGAATCTTTTTCGAAAGCTTACTCTGTACAAAGGAAGCCCAGACTTAAGGATGTGTGCAAAAGTTCTGCTAAAGCAAATGGAAATGGAAGAGCTGTAAGCTGTCATTTAAACAGAGGGCCGTGGGGAAACATGTCTTACAGACATCTCACCTACTCTAAAGATGCTCTTCCTCTTTCAAAATAAGGAACCTGAAATTTGATGAAATGGTCTCTTCCTTGTCATATTGTTATGTCTCATGATGAGGAACTGTGCAAAGTTACAAACAGTACATAAGACTTCAGCTTTATGGCCACAGCTTCCCAGATAAAATGCCCATCTTTGGAACCTCAAAGAACTGAGACTGAAATGATGATTTCACTCATTTAAAAACAAAAAATGCAAAACTGAACCATACAAACTAGGTAAGGTTTTTAAGAGCTGACCAAGACAATCTTCCTAGACAGGCTCCATTTCATAAATGTATGCTCAAAATAAAACCCTGCTCAGCTGTTATGACACATCTTTCAACATTCTTAAACCTAGGCTTTTACTAGTTAGATTTTAAATATGAGCCACTTCATCTTGATTTCATTCCACTCCATTAAACAGTGTGCTTTAGAACAGCCTCTCTGCCTGCAGCTCCAGCAGAGAGATCGACTCTATTTCTCATTAAGCTCCCAGCCAAGAACTTGCTTGTTTGAAATACCTCTGCTTGTCTGTCTCAGAACACTGAAAATCCTCACCTGCCGTTTCAGAAGCCAGTCTTAAATCTCACTGGTTACTGTTCTAGTGCCACTGACACCAATGAGAAGGCTTCTGAATTAGAAGTTTGTCCTCTGCTGCCACTGGCAGCAAGAGCAGCTCAATTAGTTCAGAAGCTACATTGCAACAGACATCTTCAGAACTTGGAAAATCTCAGTACAGATGACCTCGCTTCACCCAGAAGCAAAAGACAGCTTCCCATGTCCATTTAAACACTATAAACACTAAGAAACAGACCAGCTGCAATTTGTGGTATCTTACAAACAAAATTACCACTGAAGTCATTTGAAATGAAGAAATAAAGCCAAGCAGGAAAAGAATGTAGGAGACACGAAAAAATGAAACATTAAAAACCCTTACAGCCAAGAAAAGTGCTGTGGTATGTTACAAGTATGGTCAGTTTGACACTGGCAAAAGCCACTGCATCAAGAGCCCTGTAAAATTCTATCCAAAGAAAAGAGGCAATAAGAACAGCAAACACACTGCTTTGCATTCTCTTCACATGCACACACCTTTTTTCTTTTTTTAAGAGAAAAGGCTATTTCAAATCTGAGAATTCCCTCGTTCCTTGTCTTTTGTCAAGACTGCCAATGGCACAGCAATTATTAAGGCCATTTTTGAGACACATCATAGAACTTATTTCATATGGGTGAAACCATTTCCAGCTATTTGAAATATGGCTCCTCCAAGAAACGAAGGCTCTATCACCACCAGATGATTTTGGAAAATGTTTAAATAGGGGAAAACCCCATAACACGATTTCAACATCACCTCTTAGTAAAAACAGAGTACAACTAGTATTTTAGATAAAGAAGAAAATGCACCCAAAGCGCAAAGAATGCGTTGCTGAATTGCATATTCTTATGCCCAATCCTTCTGGCACTGCAGTGTCATCTTTAACAGTCTCAGAACATCTTCAAGCCCTATTCCTCCCTGATCTTTTTTTTTTTTCTGCTGGCATGCCATAATAATTCATGACTTGCAAAGCTTGCTGAATGCTTAGCAACACTAACATCAGATCCCAGGCTATTTCCTAAGGGAATGAGGAGAATGTGCTGCATGCTGTACACTGGCAGTTTTTCCTCCCTTTTCAGAGGACTACCATGACAGAGCAGGTTTATCAAAACCAGATTCTGAGAGGCAGGTTACTACCACTCATTATAATCTATCCACTTCCAGTCCTGTTTACAGACAGGCATAATCAGAGTTGCTTTTTCACCTTGAGAAAAAGAAACTTCACTTGCTTCCTTATTGTGTAGGGAATTAGTTACGGGGAAAGGTGTCTCAATACAGACACAACTTGGCTAAGTTTCTACAGAAACTCAGTGCACCACGTACCCAGTGTCTTTTACTAACCCATGCTAACGTGGTGCCAGGTCTCCTCCCCATTCACAAAACACTGTAGAAGCTCTATCAAAATAGTACTGGTTGCATTGTTTGAAGCCACTCACCTGAGAAGTTTCTACTCCTTGATTCATGGCCTTGAAGTTGTCCACAACAACAGTGTCCAAGCTGCTCAGGTATGGTTCCAACTATGCAAACAAAATCAAAATGTGAATTTACACTTTATACTTCACCTAAAATGAAGACAAAGCAACATAAAACCTAGTTTACTTCTGTCAGTCATTTAACAGAACCTACTTCTGCAAATGTGACATAGTCGGGCACATTTTGGTTTAAGATCATTTCAAGCAAGAATCTGTGCTTTGAATTACTGTTCCAGATAAATCATCATTAGCTGATACAAAATTATGGGCTTACCTAGTGGTGAAGGAGAATATGGTCTAGAAGAACCCGTGGATAGCCTGCGCCCAACACCCTGTGCAGTGTCAGCTGGCACTGGGGAACAGGAGCCCATCTTCATGAAGCCCATTGGACTAGTATTTGAGCGCCTCACAACTCCAGCTCTAACAAGGTGGAAAGAATGGTTATACACACTATAGTTAGGGTGGTTCCTTGACAGAAGCTTCAGAATCCCTTACAGAATAACAACCAGGTAAAGAAACTACTAATCTTTAAGGAGAAAGCTATGATGAAGCTTATTAACTGAAGAAAATTAAAAGAGAGATCCCTTGGTACATGGATTCCTAATCTTCAAACAACCTGATAATCGAGTGAAATGTATTGCTACAAATGCCCACAGTCAACAGAGATTATGACAAAGTTTTCATTTTGGGTCTGGTATACAGGTCAGATAACTGAAAACAGATTATGTGGGAAAGGCACTTCCCCAAGTGTAGCAACTATTATAAAAATCAGAGATCCTGGGGAAAAAAAAAAAGAAGAAAAAAAGAAAAAAAGAAGAAAAAAAAAAAGAGAAGAAAAATGGGCTTTGTTTTTGTAAAGAACTCCAGAGTTCACCATCCTGACCCTGTAGACCACAGGCAGAGAACAAGTCTGGCACACTGAAGCTTTATAATAGGACAAGCTGGTTAACTAGCATGCCAAAAATTGTTTCCTTGATTTTCTACAAAACAAACCATTCATCTCATCACTATGTGTGTGAAAACAAAACATAACTTATTACTGACTTTCTAGTTCATGATGTAATGCCATATAATACACAAAGAGGAATTTAAAAAAAAAAAAAAAGACTTCATCTTTTTACCTTCTTGGGTTCTATTTGAGTGAATGAGCAAGCTCATTTTGTTTTTGTGAAAAGTTTTCAAGTGGCTATCAAACAACCTTGAGGCTGTGAAGGACTATTACTTGTTATCACTAAAATGTCTTTAGGATGTTTTTGTTCAGAAAAAGGATGACATCAGCAAGAAAGCACGGACACCTGTCAGGGTACAAACACAAAGTTAAAAAATAAAAATAATTTAAAAAGAAAATGAAATCTCACCTTGGTGATCCGTGGGGGTTTGACACAGGGCTGGCAGTAGAGGAGAGGTTCTGTTCTATGCGCTGGTAATTCCGTAGCTGAGTGGGAACCGGGATAGGTGCGGTTTCACTGCGGGGGGAGACCGATGGCTGACAATGCCTGAGGTTGGAAATTACGGAGACAGGAGCTGAATACAGGCAGCCAGGCCTCTCTCTGAACTGCACCATTGGTGAAATTGCAAGAAAATCTAGGAAACGGGCTGCTCCTGCACCCCCTGCTTGCAGGGTGAGCTTAACTCGTCCTAACCTAGCCCTAACACTTCAGAGAGGAAGATCAGAACTGTTTGTTACCAACTACCTTCCCTACACTGGCTATGGTCAGACTGAGCTGGGAGTGCAGTACGAGCTGGAGCACTTCCTCACGCATCGCAGCGACCTACAGATCCCTCCGACTTTCTGCCAATCAGCCCGCTCTGTTTACGAGGCTTCAAAATAGCATTCTAGGAAAACCCACTGCGCTCAGAACAGGAAGTTCAGCAGCAGGGCTGGAATGTGTACAAAAGCCGCTCAAGCACGGTCAGAGATATCCCAGGAGACACCGTGAACTTGCAAAAGGAAAACACATTATGTAACCAAGCCCTGAAAGAATGAGCCAAACCACACACCTGAACGTTAGTCCACAGGCTCCAACTGCAGATGAGCGTGACCCAAGTTCAACTGGAATAAGCGTCGGTGCCCTGGCTTACCTCAACGTACTGATAAGGGAATGAAACCACTGCAAAAGCTCAAGTTGCCAACCCTTTCAAAGGAAAGCAGAATTCAGCGGAAAGAATTTCAAACAAATGGGCTTTCTGGAAGATAATCAGCTGACTACTGGGTCCTTTATTGACCACCTCTTCAGAGAAAGATTAGAAATTCTTGGAGGAAATGTGAAAAAAGTTCTACCACAAGCTCCAGAAAACAAGCAGTTACAGCACTCGCTGCACAGCTACAGCTGAACAGGAATCTGGGTTTCTGATTGTATTTGTCCTTTTCTCTTTGCTATCTCTGAAAATGAAATATTACTTCTTGATACGTACAGAACTTCCTTCGCAAAAGAAAATAAGCTTGTTCTGTTATTGCCATCCAGTTTCAAGATACTAGAGAGCAATCTGGAAGCTGGCAGTGAGCACACAGTCAGCGGAAGGCCTGAAAGCTTCCACATGAGATGGTCTCACAAGTGGAAAGCAGGCAAAGGCAGCGTGCAGCCTGCTCCAACCACTGCAATGGGCTCCCCAGCTCAGGCCCACAGCTGAACTCTGCTTAGGCACGCTCAGGTCTGCTGCGGTTTGCTACCCGTTAGAGAATTCTCAATACAGATGTGTGCAGAGCTGCATGCAAATCTTGTTTTTCTGAGATCCAGAGTACAAAATTAGCAATTAACTACAGAAGAGTGAACTGCCTGTACTTATTTTGCCCATTCTGGCTGGAGCCTGAGAAGTGTTACAGCTTCTACTTGACCTAACGGAGCAGAACTATGAGTACAGTTCAGTTTATCAGCTAATGAGAAAAAGCATTTAAAAATCACAGTTTCATAGGGCATAACCTTTTGTAAAAACAAACCAACCAAATAAAAATCACACGCTATGAAAGAACATTTCTCAGGAAATAAAAATCAAAACCCAAAAGCAGCATTTTGTAGAATATCAGACACACACTCTGCTTCCTTCAGACCATGCCCCAAGCAGCCAGTGAGTTACTGAATTCACTCGACCAATAATGAAATAAAGCTCTTATAGTACAAACATTCGAAAGTGTGAACAGTAGGCACCTGTTTCTAACTACGAGACCATTTAGCTCTTAATAAGGTACAGATAACATAACTGGCATCTTTTCATAAAACCTGTAACTTTAAAAACTGTGACGCAAATTAAAACAGGAAACTGCAATGTATTTATAATACGTTGTACACAGCCACTCCAGAGCAAATGGATCTTTACAGACAAGCCACCCCCATTATCTGCCCTTAAACACAGAAGGTAAGGCTAAAGCTGTATCGATAGCCCCTGTCAGCAGATTTCACAAACCGCACAAAGATCAGCACAAAGTAGCAAACTTTTCTTGTGACAAGCATTTCTAAACAAATAATGCTGACTCGCAGCCCTGTAGTATTAGCACGAGCCAAAAATACACCCAACATAACAGTTTCATTCCCCGTTTAGCCACTCATCCTCTTTCTGTTTGTACTGAAAACGTTCTGAAATTCCTTACTTGGTCAAATGACAAATCTAACCCTTCTGTTCAGATATTACGTGTGTAGTTAAACAGCACAATTAAGCTTTGTATTTTCCAATACAATTCCAGGCACCACTAATGATGATCAGTTGTACTGTAAACTAGGAAAAACTTAAGTCTACAACCATGTGGAAGGAAGAAGACTTAATAGTCGTGCTGATGGAAAAACTCCAAGACATGTTTAGCTCTTTCCAGTGGCTTCCTGGGTATCTTGTGAGAGACAAACACGAAATCCACATTAATCACTTGCACAGAAGCCAAACTCAGATACCGGGCACAAGACTATCCAGGCATAAGACACAAATCCACAGCAATCTGGGCTTTGTCAACTCCTAATCTCTCACAACTACTTCTTAAAATGTATACTGCATTCAGCATCTTGACTAACTGAATGGAGACCATTCTTTGCTTCGTAACACCAAAAAGGACAATTCAGTTGCCTCTGAAGTTTCTGCTTTCAACTAGTTCAAAATTGGAACAGACAAAAGAACGCTCTCCTTCCTTAAAGAAATCTCTTGGGGATGCACCAGTGCAAGAAGTTTTCTATACAACTGTCAACCATTAGAATGCATTAAGTGTAGAGAGACTGAACAACCAGGTCTAGCTTCTGTTTTGGTTCAGTTTCCAGTAACCATCCACAATTCAAACCAAACCAAACCCCATGGTAGCAGAGAACCTTTTTAGAAGAGAGGAAATACTAAGCCTACATCACACACCTGTTAGTTGTACCAGAAGCAGTACTTCGAGAAGAGGCTGAGGATGGTTTCTGTACAGTTCCTGAGCTTCCAGAAATAGTTAATGGCGACTGCCTGTGAAAACAAAAACTACTGTCAAAAGACAGGTCTTCACATGAGAGAAACTACCGACTTGGCGGCAAAACTTTCTGAATTCAAGCTGTTTACATATTCTATTAAATTCAAGCTGGTATATTAATCTCTTAAGAAAGCCCAAGCAGCTATGTAAACCCATCAGTGCCAGAACCCCAGCAACCCCTTCTACAGCTGCAGTATCGGTTTTAGCCCATTTATCTTTTGGATAAAGCTTAGCACACTTACCCTCCACACATCAAGAACTCGCTCGAAGCCCGCCTGCCAGCAGCTCCCAATGGCATATCATCTACAGTAAGCACAAGAACACATTGAATACCTACATCATGAACCAGAATCTTAGAAATAATAATTTCTGACAAATTTCTATGAACATGTAATTGGGGTTGGGGTTTTTTTGCTATACTAATTATAATAATTTTGAAATAAAACCTGTTGTTCAAGAGTACAAGAGATCAGCACTGGGAAACTTGCAATAATAAACGACAGAAACCTTGCAGAGATCAAAGCACTAATTTAGTCAAGTCGTTAACACGAGTCGGTGGCATTGTTTAGACATCAGCTGACTGGCTTCTTAGTGACGATTCAGGTTTGAACAATGCCATAACATGACAATGTGCTACAGCCAAGTCTTCCTTCTGTGTAAATCCCATCTGGTGCCTTACCTTTCATGTTAAATATTCGGGGGGTTTGTGTTTATGTTTTTACCCCCATTTGTTTATAACCTAAAGCTCTACAGTGTGGACTATAAATGTTCAGTTAGTCTGGAGGTAATCATGTGTGTGCCTCCACTAAGAAAATCCTTGGGCTGCTTATCAGCGGTTGTTTACAAGTGACTCCTTCCTGCTACTGCCAAACCCCAATATTTTCCATGACTTTAAATCACCCTGGCATCTTTGGAATATCTGACTAGCCAACTGAAGGTGAAACTGTCCCAGATGGGCATGCAGGCATACCAAACAGCCTCCCTTCAAATAGCAATCAGACTAAAGAAATGAGTTGCAATGTTAATCGAGACACATTTAGAGAAAAGAGAGCCAAAGAGTGACATGAAGGTATGCTACGTGTGGAAATTGCTCTAAAATATAAAAATAAGGAAGGTTCTTACATGAGTGGTCTGAAGAGATATTGTGTGGGACAAGAACAAAGTCATCTGTGTCACAGGAGGAGTTCTTGCTACTGGTACTGGCAGAGTCTTTAGAGACTTGAAGATAGTTGGGAGGACCCAATGGAGGGGAAGACAAGTTTTCTTCTTGAATGTGCTGCATGTCTGGCAGAGACTGGAGAGTGGTGGTGGAAAAAAGAAAGTTTAAAAAACCCACTGTAAATCCAGCGATTGAGAATGTAGAATTGCTCTTTTAACTATGAAGCTTCTAGAGTAAGAATCATCACTAGAGTGGGGGGGGAGGGGGGACGGAGGAGAAAAAGATCTAAAATTCAGTAACTCTTGACTAAACAGAAACTATTTCCTAGAGATTGTTCTGTAAACCAGAGAACTTACAGGAGGAGAAGCAAAACGGCACGAAGGAGAGCTACCACAGGAACTGCCAGAGACTGAGCCTGCATATGTGGGCACTGGCACAGGACAAGCTAAAAGAGAAAAAAAACAAACATAAGAGCAGAAAAAAAATAGGACAAAGATTTTGAAAGGCTGAATTTCACTGAATTTCAAACAAACTCATTTCCTCATTGCTTTTCATTCATAAATCCTTATACGAGTTGGAAGCATGGCACATCCTTAAACACACAAAGGTAATTTAAGTTCACTTGAAATGTCAAAGGAACTCGTAAATAAGTATCACATTTCAGTCTAGCATAATACAAAAACGGATTCAAAGCATAGCCTCACAACAGAGCACAACAACAGTCAGATGCAGGAAAATGTCTCGTAAACACTTAGTGGGATATCTGGCATGTGATATCTGGCAGATGTTGCCCTGTTCTAGCACCCAACATTCATCATTTACACAAATAAGTGGAAAACCAAAACTACTTACATTTTTTGACTGTCGAAATCTGATCCAGGAAAGGGTGGTTGAAAAATGCTTCTATAGAACAAGAAACAACCATTGTGAGTAAATATACAAATGCCATAGAATTTATAGGCTATATTGCAGATGGTGATAAACACTTGCTTTCCCAGAATCAATATTTCAGAGACAGAGGGTGGAGAGGTTATAAAACATTAAAGCCTTCTATGTTATACGTTGCTATAGCATTTGGAAGGGAAACAAAAATCAATTGAGTAACTTCAAACAACAGCCAGCAAGGCAAACCAGACTGAATTACTGTGGGATATTTTACGACTACACTTAAGGACCATGTACACAAGAAGCCTTCCCATACTCATCACTGAATCGTGTTCTCTATGTTCAACACGGTACTAACTCAGCTTTAATTTGCTCTCCA
The DNA here is from genome assembly GCA_025331215.1 of Actenoides lindsayi. Classification (NCBI taxonomy): domain Eukaryota; kingdom Metazoa; phylum Chordata; class Aves; order Coraciiformes; family Alcedinidae; genus Actenoides; species Actenoides lindsayi. Next base: position 23,434 of record WTSP01023875.1, read on the forward strand.
GAATGAGTATCTCCCACATCAAACACTGAAAACATTTTCATTTCTGCCTTTCCCAAGGACTGACGCTTCTGTTTGAACCCATTAACGCTGCTCCTTAAGTGGCCAGAAACTTGTAACAGAGCAGCAGCCACTCTCCTTCCCACTCCCCAACGGCGGAACACGAACTGTGCAGCTGGTTCATGCCATAAAGCAGGATTAAACACAATTTCTTTAACAGCTTCCTCAGTTAATTTGTTGCTCTTACAATAGAAGAAATTTGCTTTTGTTGTGAAACGGTTACGCTGAGATGCATTGAATTGATGCAGCATTACCAGCTGGCTAGCAGCTTACATGGAAAGTTTTATTCTACAAGAAGCAACTTTCAGCTAGTTAGGGGAAATCGAGGATTAGTAGAAGCTAGCTGCTGAGTTTTGTGAACTTTAATGTTCTAACAGTTGAGGAAAAACAATGCTGTTTGTCAGACCTAAGCAAATAACAAGGGAAAAAAAAAAAGAATCTGAAGCCTGCAGTATCTCCTCTGCCTTCAACAGCACTTTCTTCCCTGACCTGATAAGGAAGGGAGGCTCACCGTAACGCAAGAACAAAGTAATGATTAACTTCCAACAAGAGGATCAGGTGTTCTCGAGCTTTTGTACAACACCTGCTGTTCTGCTTTATATTGCTGGAAGATCAGCAAGATTTCCAATGCTATTTTTACTTTAACAACAGGCGACTGGCTCAGTTATACACTCTCCCTTTCACTCCCTTTGCTAAGCACATTCCAGAGCAGCCCCTTTGAGGCCCTTTAAGTGGCTCAGCCAAGGAAAACATGACTTTCATCACTACCGTTCTGCTTTCTATTTTTCTTTCTAAGCACAAACGCCTTCTCCCACTACCACAACTGACACAGAGAATTTCCCATGTCTGAAGGAACAGCAGGGACCAGCACACCCGAGTGTGTAATGGAATCAATTACTCAAAGTCCATATTTGTGATGTATTGATCCTTCTACATACACAGATTTATATACTGACCCCTGAATATTGTCACTGTCATTTGGGATATTTTACCCAATTATCATGAGCTTTTTTTCTGGATCTGACTTGTGCTTAGGCTTTTACACACAGCAGTTAAATCAAGTTACATCAATCATATCTACACACAAAATCCCATGCCTGGTTCTCAGTAGAGCAACACCTTAATTATGCTAGTATTGATACTTTAAATTCCAAATTGCAAAAAAAAAAAAAAAAGTCTGATATTTCTTGAAGCAAAACACAGCAGGAATTGAAAACGAAAAATCAATGTATCTCAGAGAGTCTTGAGTTTCAAGTAAAAAAATAAACCACCTTTTGAATCCTCCTCTCTCCACAGGCTAACAAATACAGTCTCCTTATCACAAATAACACAAGGACGACATGTGCTGAATGTGTCAATCTGTGTATTTCATTCAGTGTTGCATCAAACCCAAGCTCTCATGCGTAACTAAAGAGCAATGAGGAAGTTTCATAAGCAAAAACAAAAACTGAGGCATGTCTTACTTTGGGCTGCAACTCACACTAGGATCTCAGAAGCTAATAGCCTGTGGTGAGAACAAGGCCTTATCTACACAGAGCATGAAGAGACTTTAAGGTTTAGATTCTTTCCCATTCCTTAGATTAAACTTGCTAGGTCACCTGTCTTGCTGCTAAAACAAATCTCAGTCATAAAGCATATTGCTATTGAATTAAAATAATAATGAAGAAGATAGTTTTATTTAGCTAAGTTAGCTATGATTCACTATTAAGTTTAAGATGAACATTTCCTGGCAGCTATGATAAAACTGTAATAACAAATAGCTCTGTCAGATTTAAACAACCAGCATAAGTAACATGACATACAAGATGCAGCTAAGAACTAATCAAGATTTAACTTTTCAGTGGTCTTTTAAAAATGCTGCTTGAGTTTCTGTTAAATAAGAAAAAAGAAAGAAAAACTATTACTGCTTTTGCAGTAATTGGTAACCAAAACCCCAGCATAAAAAGGCTTCTTGAGACTGAAGTGATTAACAGACCAGCCAGTACAAAGCCCACACAAATCTCAACTCTGCTCCTGACTAATTCTGAAGAGGCAACAGTTGCAGCCACTTTGAATGATTCAATAGAACCGATCTGAGGCCTTGAAATCTTAAGAAGTTAGAACAATGTTCTGCAACCAAAGATCTCCAGCTAAAGAGGAAAAGCCCCACAGCAGTAAACTGGAGCCAAACAAGTTCACTTTTATTCAGCGGTATCCAGTTTGTACTGAGTTTAACTTCCCAGCTAATGCAAAATGCAGCCCTAAACAGACCTTGCAATAACGTCCAACAGAATGCAAACTTCAGTCACTGAGGAGTTTAACAATTTGAAGACTTGATGAAATACAAGTGTTTTTTCTACTACTTTTCCACTTTAAAAAACTCAGTGAAAATAGTTCAGTAAAATAAAGAAGCCCCTACAGCTCTAAGTACGTAACTCATCTTTGCAAATGTGCATGATTTTGAGGTAACATCACATCTCTCATTGCCCTCAGACACACACATATAAAGCTTTCAAGGAGAAATCAAATGTACAGTTTGCACTAACATTAATACTGTCACAATAAACTGCAGGCTACAAGAGAAAAGGACAGGGAAGAAGCTCAAGCAACTTTGCTTCCACAGTGAGTGCTTCCACTGCTCTGTTAGATTCCTGCAGCCAACCACCCATGGAGATCAGAGATGTCTGCTCCCAGTCTGAAGTCAGAACACCAGTTTAAATAAGGGAAGTAAGACTGTGCCATGCTATGAAATTCAAGGTATATCGGTTAACACTGGGGGTGTGTGTGTCTGCGTGTGGAAAAAGCTCACAATTGAAAGAATTAAACTAATTTATATTTCACTACTCAACAACAAAGTCATAATTTACATGCATCACTTAATACTGACAGACAGTAGCTACCTAATGATTTATTTTGGCTACTCTGCCTTCCTTACAATAACCAAGAAGAAAAAAAAGCACTTTGCTTCTCATGTAATTGGCTGTAGACAAAAGGTCAAGACAATTATTCTGGTCACATGAATACAACTCACAAGGAAAGTCAAGAGAGCAAAAGGAAAAAGTTACATACCAAAGTCCATTCTATCTTTTTGGTTTCTCTGAAGCAAACCCAACAGCAGGTCAGCCAGGTAAGCTGATGTTTCCCTAGGAATGCTGCACACAAGTAAAACAGGCATTAAATGTAATGCACGTATTAAATAATGCATAGCACATTACATTTCAGGAAGTCAGCATTCTGCCAGGTCCCCAAGTCTTTACTGTACATGCTCTACAGCCTTAGTACAGGGCCCTTTCAACTCAGCAAGGTACAATGAAGGCAATATGCAACACGAGTCACTGGTATCACACCTCACCCTTGTAAAGATAGCAACATCAAATATTTTCATGACTCCCAGGCATTCCCAAAGATGAGAAAGTGTTAACAAATGTAAGTGACAGGAAAGGCCACGGTGACATACCTAGGAATCAAATTCCTGTTCTTCTCATAAAACATTCTCAAATCTTGAGGACTATTGGCCTGTCAAATAAAAATGTACATTAATTAAAGCTCACTTTCATGGAGAAAACAGCTTTTGTACCTATGTACACGTACACAAAAAGGAGGCTTTTGCATATGGGCATTAAAGGAGAAAACCCCAAGCACGGCAGTGACTTCAGTAGTGAGTATCCTTATATACTTCCTTTGGATTGAACACACTGATCTCACAGACTAAGCAGAGCAACTTCTCCTTTGGGGTATGCTCAAGAGATCCGGCCTTTAATGCATCAGCACTACACTCAGACATCACTACTTCTGTTTTAATGACTGGAATGAAAAACTCTAGAAATGTCCATTAGATTAAAAAGGGGAAAAAGGAAATAAAGTATTACCTGAAAAGGTGGTTTTCCAACAAGACATTGATAAATCACAGTTCCTATGCTCCACAAGTCTGCTTTAGCATCGTAGTGTTGAGACATAATCACTTCAGGGGCCTGGAAAAACAGCAAAATCTCAGCAGGGAAAAGAAAAAAGAAAAAAACAAAGCCACAGCAATATGAATTCTGTAGTATTTCTGTCAGAGCAGTACTAACAAGAGACCACTTTACTGTAAGACAAAATTAACATCTTAATCTGCATGACATGACTGGAAAGGTAACAGTTCTATGTAAAATGAAAGCTACATTTCAAAAGCACAGAAAACTAGAAATGTTGATGTTATAAGCAAGCATCTAGTGATCAGCATGTATGGGAATAAGTGCTAATTGTTATTTACTCCGTTTATGCAGTCCTTCTTGGGGATAAAGAATCAAGCATTTCATAAGGAAGATCATCATCACTGTTTTACACGTGCAAAAACAGCACAGAGGAAAGCAAACTGATCTTCCCATGACCACGCGGTAGTGCCAAAGTCAGACAGGTCAGTGCTCAACTGACTACCACACTGCTTAGTAAAAATGAATGGCAATTAGCTCCAATTAATGGCAATTAGCTCCAAATTGTTGTTTTATTTAAAAGCAAACCAAACAAACAAATAAAAAAACCCAACAAACAAAAGCAACCCTACATGTGAGAGAATACATTAAATAACCAGAAGTAAAACATCAAGTAGGGGTTTTTTTTTTAACTACTAGTGCAAAGCTCTTCTAGCCTGTATTTGATCACTCTTTATTTTCTTAGGAAACTGGATGGAGATAAAGCCCTAATTCAGGAAAAAAAGATGTAAGTGGGAATGAAACTGCTTTGACAAAAAATTAACACTAAGACATATTGCCTTTTCATTCTCTAATATTTTTCCTCCCCACAGTGCTAAGAAATGTTCCATGTCTCCCTGATTTTCTGATTTTAACAATCAGGATCTCCAAATCCCAAGAAAAAAAGTACAACTATGGCAAGGTGAACTGCACACTGCTCCCAATACTTCTGAAGCAGCATTAGGCATCTCCCAGTCTGCAAGCAGCAAATTATTTTGTTCTGGTAGAGGAATGTTTGAGATAAGCCCCATAATCTGCAATATACTGCCACTTACCATGTACATAGGGGAACCACACAGAGTTGCAGCCATCATGTTGCTATGCAGATAACGAGCAAAACCAAAGTCAGCTATGTAAAGAAACATATTTGTCAATGGAAAGAAAGATCATTTTCAAACGTTTCAAGTCTAGAAATGATCTGTCTCATACCGAAATCTGCCACAATTACCAGTTAGAGAGAAAAAAAAGCAGGTATAATATACAGATGACTCCATGGAACAGTAAAATCTACGTTAGGCAGGCAGAGTCATGTGTTAGCTTCCAAAAAGCAAGCCAAGTAACAGCAGTGGCATCATTTGCACAAAGTGCTGCTCAGCCTTCTCCCAGCTGCAGAGCGTGCTGTCTGGCGTCAGCAGGAAAGGATTAAAGTCAGTGGCTAAATATAAATGGTTCATTAAGAGTGATGAATATACAATCTGCTTCAGTGAAATCACATCAGGTAGAAGTTTAAGAATTCAAGTTTCAGATTCTTGCATTTTCCATGCAGGCAAGAGCAGCTGAAATTACCAAGGACAGCAAGAGAAGCGGCTTTGTCTCCTCTGTGCTATTTAGAAGATGGTGTAAGTTGGAACAGATCTCAGATTTTGGTTGAGCAAAAGCACAGAAAAGAAACTTGTTTAAAAAAAAAATATATATTTTTAATGGACACTTAACAGACAACAAGAGAATAAAATTTCTGAAGTGTTCTCCAGAGAGGAGCTTGGTAGTAACCTGAACAGTCGACAACCCCAGTTACAATGCCAAACCTCCTTCTGCCAAAAATAGGTCATAACCTACATTTCTAAACTTCTCAAATAACCCTTAGGAGGGTTTACCGAAAAAAGAAACAAACAAAAAACCAAAACCCAGCTGGAAGTGCAACTGGAGTCTCACACGCACAGAGATTTGAAATGGGCTAAAGGCTACTTGGACTTTCAAAGGTTACAGATTTATGTCTAATTAAAATAGTTTAATACCAGAAACATCAGCTAAATAGGTTTCCTTTTCTGGCAGATTTAATCAAAAAGGTCTCTATTACTCAATCTTTTTTATACTGAGAGTCTGCATTACAGCACAAAGCTCATCATTCTAGACTTACTGCCTGACTTGCATCAATTTAATACACACCAAATCCAGTACACCCTCTGTGCTTTAACTACAAAGACACTTCTGAGTAGGGAAAGAATCCAACAACGAGGATTTATTTTTAGATCAGAGAAGAGGATGTTTACCTATTTTGATGCGTATGCCACTGACACTTGACTTCCTACGACTGGCGTAAGACAGTAAAATATTCTGTGGTTTAAGGTCCCTGTGAATGATTCCTTTGCTGTGCAGAATACGCATAGCTGCTGCAATCTGCTGGAGGAACACTCGGATGGTATCTTCACTCAGAGTTCCTTTAGCTGGAAACAACACACACATTAGGAGATGAGAAAACAAGTATCTCCGGGCAAAAAGCAATAAACTTCACAGTGGTCAACTCTGAAAGCAACAACCAAATCACAGTGAATTCCATTCAGAACAACGCAAACTCCAGTATTTCTCTACAAACATACACACTCCCAACAATGTACACATCTCCATAGTTCCACACTAGCTACAGTACTCTGAATTATCCATCCTTACAGCAGTTTATTCAAGTTGGTAGCAGTAGTAATGGTAAAACTTCTCAATCACCATTAAATCCTGAACTGGTTAAAAAGGCAAAGGAGATGAGAAAATAAAAGAACTTCACCGTTTAGGACATGAAATGTATCTACAAGCATGTCATAATCTGAAGTCAGGAAACCTGTTCTTTAAACAACTTTTTATGGGGATGCAGATAACCACTCTGCTCAAAAACTCCATCCATGATAAAAATTCAATTTGAAGGGAAAAAAGATGTACTTTTGAAAGTCTCTTCATAAAGCATTATCTCATTCTGCAGTCTGAAAAAGCACGGAACACGGGAGCTGGATTATGCTGTATGAGTCTTTCAGTGATTTTAATGGGAAGTGAATTAGGCTTTTAATATACAGTTACCATAACAATAGCTGTTCACAAAAAGATTCCTTCAACACACTGAGATCCAAAGGCAAGGAGAGGAATATTATCATCACGAAAAATATGAAGATTAACATCTGTGCTCAAAATTTTGTTTGTAATTACCTTCGATGATCAGAGAAGTATTTAAACAACAAGCAAAAAAAAAAATCTCAGGAAAACACCGATGGATTACAGCAATACAGAACAGAAACATGTACTGCAATATCTTCTTAACATGGAAATGCAATAATCAGTTACCTTGTAAGTAATCTGCCAAATCCCCACCGTTGCAGTACTGTTAAAAAAAAAGAAAGGTTTTTATTCAAAACACAAGCACTGAAATACTTGCTATATAATTTTTACTCTAAATCTTTTCACAAAAAATTAGAAGATCCTTTCCAGCTGACGCCTTAAAATGGTTTTATCAATTATTTGTAATCAATATTTTGAGGTGTAACGCTTCATCAATACTTGACAGTATCATAAAAAGAAGTTGAACAATTTATGGAACAAACCCTAATGATAAATTTAGTTGTGCACAGGAAATTATATAATCCAGTTTTCAGCATTGCTTGCTTTAACAAGTCATGGTTATTTTGCAGCTTGGCAAAGAATGAGCTTTGTCTAAAAATCATCTTTAAAGTCATCCAGAAAGAAACATATATGTTAACACATACCTCCATTACCAAAAAGACAGAATTGGGCATTTCCTAAAAGAGAAGGAGAAAAAATCCCATGTAAGAATGTGACAAGACAAAGCCTTCAGTACCTGCATTAACCAAGTGTAACAGGAGATTTTTTTCAATCAATGGAGATACCTCATGTTAAAGTCACTGTTTTAGAGGGCAGAAAATAAGTACATTGTCCACCATTAATTATTTCATGTTTTCAAAAGCATTGGTATATGTAAAAAAATCACCAGGCCATATTCTGAAGATTAAAGATGTCATTTGAAAAAGCATCACAGAGTAAGAAACATCCGTTTTTCACTGTATGTTGCTCCCTTAGATTTCAACTGCCATGGTCTGCTCTGTTCAGCACACCCTCTGTATTGAGCCCTCACAAATAAACTTCCACTCTCAGACATCACTGGAATCAGTCACTGGTGGGACAGTAATATTTAGATGCAAATATACTGGACACAATTACAAACTGCAAGCAGGATAATGTGGCCACAACAACCAGTCTTCCAAGGAGGAATTCCAAAGTTACATTCCCTTCTTCTGGGTAAAACAAGCTGTGGTTCTGCCAAAGGTCAGTCAGAAATCAGAGTGGTTAACTGTCTGGAATAAACTGATTCCCAAATGCTCTTTTGTAGGATAATTAATTCAGGAATCATGCATACTTCTGTAAAGTATCTCCCTCAGAGAGCCACCAGCAGAAGCGTGTCCCTGCCCGGGCCCAGAATGCCTTATGGCAAAGGTGTGATTTGTTACCTCAGCCCTACTGAGACTTTCCAAAGCACTGACCTCCTCTGACCCAGTCGCAACCTGAATTCCCTCTCTTGCAACTGGGTAAAAGTTACTGAAAGACAGATTAGCTAACTTCTGCTGTAAATTATCTACACGCTCCACAAAAATGCACTAAAAATGTCTGTGCTTAAACGCGACCGTAACAAGAACATTCCTCTCTCTTACAAATATTTACTTTGGGTGAGGGAAGAAAGAGCCTACCTGTCTACGCCAATAACTGACATTGTTTTCCACAGTCACCTGAGAAAAGTGGGGTTGTTGTGCCTACAAAGTTGAAGACGCTCAGAAGAAATCTTTTATAAAGTAAAAGCATTTTTCCCCTCTAAGTAAGACTGAAAGGGAAGAACACAAAGGGAGCTAGCAGGAAAACATAAGGCAAGTATACAATAAACAGGACGATGTTTTACATATATGTTACCTCCCTTTCACTTTAAAAAGAAACTTAAACCAAGGTTGATGGATTGTGGGAAAACATGTTTTGAAGATACGGGAGGGAAAAAAGCGAGATGGCATACCAGACAGGGCCAGGCACATGTCCCAGTTGGAAGTGCAACTGGAGACAGTCTGGCTGCATTCTGCTAACTAGTGTCAAAAAAAAAAAAAAATCCAGAGCAACATTGCACGGCAAAAAATCTCTGAGAACTCAGCCACCCTTCTCAGCCCTGGTATTAAAACTCCAGCACACGTTCAGTTTGACCACACTGGCAAGAACTACCACAGGAGTGCTGTGTTCAAGGGCTTGCTAACAGGTCAGCTTAGGAGGCTTTAAAAGGAAAAATAAATGGGCCCAAGGGCTCGGGAAACCAACTGCCCTAAATGTGACACACAGCGCAGAGCACACGGGTGGCACAGCCCATTAAAGCTGGATTCCACCAACCCATCACCAACACAGACAGCCACTAGAGAGAACTGCACTGAGTACAGCTCAAGATGAACCAGATTTTCTAAGGTTAATTTAGGATTGCATTGGGCTGCTTCACTTTCTGGAAGTATTTAGTTTAGCTGCTCTTGTCCGTGTTACAGAAAAACATGAGAGGTTCTTGCCAGCTCAGAACATCAAGCACGTTACAGATTTGTTTATATTTGGAAATTAGCTTCAAAGAAAGCAAATTTCTAGGAACATTAGTCAAATCTGTTGGGAATGAAAGGCAAACTCCAACCAATACAGAATATGAAAGCAGCAGCAGATCCCATTTCAGGAAGTTCCAATTGTTCGGTGTTTCTCTAACAGCCGTGGCCAATGGGAACGAGGGTTTGCAATCCTATCAACACCTCAAAACCTGAGTGCAAACATTGAAGCTTAAAAAAAAAAAAGGTAAGCAATGACATGCTCTGTAAATTACTGAAAATAATGATAAATGTTGTTTCGTTGTTCTTTTGCCACAGCATCTTCCAAGACAAAAACTCACTCTCAGGAACCCCAAGGATGCCAAACAGCAACTCCGAGATCCCAACTGATCGAACTGAAAATTCTGCCAAGCGAGGATCGCTTAAAGGGCCAACTGTGACATGGGAAACAGGAACACAGCTGAGAAGCATGGAAACTGTCCATTCTCCAGCAACAAGAAAGAAGCTCAGCTAGTGGATTTCCACCCCAACATAGCAATGCCATGAATCAGAAATAGATGTTCCGCGGCGTCAGTGCCTCCACTACACAACACGCACTGTACAAAAACAGCAGCTTATGGCAGTATGTAATGCTCAGCTCATGACAGACTTTTATTCATTACAGAACTAAGAGAATGTGTTTTCTGGATTCCCTTGGAAACAAAGTCCTTTCAAATGAAACCGCTCTCTTCAGAAACACAGAGCTGATGATTTGTCCTGTTGTATTAGCCCTCACCTGTTTGAAGTCATTCAGTCCTACAGACTACGCTAGATTTCCCTCAAACAGTATTATTCATCTGTGTTTAACTGATATTCTTGATTAAAAATAACCAAACCAGTCACTGGGCTGAAGTCACAGTAAGAAGCAGAGTGTGTTTCCTTACTGTGGCTTAGATAATCCTTTTTTATTAAGTCAGCAGAGCAGATTATAAATTTCACAAGATTCTCCCCGACCAGTAAAAAGTCCTAATTCATATTGCCACAGTAGGATTTTGTACAGTACTGGTACAAGCTCCCCAACCATGTCCTGTCCCAACTTTCACTCCTCCCCGAACGTTTTTCAATATCCCACCAATGCAAGCTTTAGTTCAAAACAGCTGAAGTTGTTCATCCCTTCACAGTTGCTCAAATTTTGCATTACAGCTCTTGGCCAGCCTGGCTGGGAATGTGATCTCTATTTTGGGAATGCATTCAGAAAACACCAGTCAATTCCGTAGATCCATTTTTCCCTTCTCAATTATTTTGCTGAAAAATGAAGCTATCCTCGTTATCATTACCTTGACTTGTTATTTCTGTTGACTTGCTAAGCAAAGTGCTCAGAAATACAAAGATTAGTAAACCAGCATGTTTCAGATCTAACGTTCAGCAATAAAGCTGACCTAGCAAGCTATTTTAAGTTGCTTCTTGAAACAGATAACAAAGCTTTCAAACGTTTACATTGATGTACAGATCATAAAATTCCTAGAGTTACTCTGGTCTACGCTTCCATCTAGAAAAATAAGCAAAACAAAGGTATGTTGTGCTGCAACAATTACACAATAGTTTTCTCCAGCATGCCTTGCTTTGTTGCTTAAAGTTTTCTTGACAAAAACCTCCTTCTGCTCCTCCTTATTCTGAATCTGGGTTTTACTTGCAAGTTAAAGATGGCAAAGGTTAATAGGAAAGCATTTTAGAATGCTGAAAGCTAACAGATAAACCTCATAGGAAGAGATTAAGAGGCAACATACTTGCCAAAACTTGCTGCATTTGAATCCCAGACTTCCACTAGTTAGTTGTCTGAGGGGATGTGAAGTTCCAACCCAAATCAGAGCCTCGGCACAGTACTTCCATTTAAAAGACATTAATTGAAAAAAAGAAGTCAAAACATCCATGGTTACTTCTGACAGCTGTTGCTAGAACTCGAGCAGACTGGCAGAAACATACCCTAGATTTCTTTTTGGTTAGGAAGTCCTCCTTTAGAACAAGGTGAAAGTCTGCAAGGAGCTCTTAGTGAGCTGCCAAAGCAGAAACTGCAGCAAATAAACAGTCTGTAGATACTGTTTAGCTGCAGTTTATGATCAGAGTCCCAAGGGCATGAGAGTTAATCTGACAGCTTGTGCACTGCTATTATGTGATTAATTTTCTGATACGTTAATTTGTGCTATATTTGGGTTTGTTTGTTGGTTTTTTGGTTGGTTTTTTTTTTGGCCAAGAATACACTCTTCTTTTTCTGGAGCATTAAATACATTTGGCAAAAGTTCTACTGATTTAGTGAAAAAGGCCTGGATCTTTTTAAGGTTCTCACTGTATTACAGATACTCTTGTTTGCTTTGCAAGTGCACCACAGCTGCAGCTTCCAACGTGTTCGGCTCCTATCATCTAAAGGACTGAACATTTTGTTAGTTCTGACTAAATGTTAAGTCTCAGACTAAATGTCACCTAACATGTGCCTGTAGGATTCAAACAGCGTGCGTGCTGCCAATTATTCCTATAAAAGAGCAATCAGCCATGGAGAAATGTACCACAATAGCTGTATCACTCATTTTTTGTTAGTGAAATGTTGTATTTAACTAATATATATGGGAGGTAGAGAGAGAGCCTGGCCTGCTGCACAGCACAAAGGAAAAGCAAGACTGTCCACAGCACACCGAACATTTAACACACTCGCATGCTACAAGATCTTATGAAACAGTTTTGAAATAGAAGTTATTGCATCTAGGCACAGCAGGTAAGCTAAGGGCTGTGTAGTAACTCCAGCTCTTTGGTTCTGTGGTCCCTAACCTTCAACACCTACACTGGCGTCATTCCTTGCAGCCCAGTATTGTCACAGCCACCCTTCCAGTCAGCATCGGCCGCCAGGTCGTATTTCAAAACCTTTACAATTTCTGCAGGGCAGGATTTTTCTTTGTCTCTCAGAACTTGTCTGAACGCCATGTTTTCACATGGTTATTTCCACACACAGTGAGGGTGCATATTGACAAACAAGGCCCTAATCATGGGGCTGAGGGGGGAGAAATAAAGATACTGGATGTCCTCATTCAGAAGATGACAGTTCAGAAACTGCTCTGAAGAGAGTATGGGGGCAATCCAAGCTGTGAGGCACCAAGTTGGAGAGCACCCACCAGAATGCTTGAAGCAAAATGCCTCAAGAAACAACGCAATACTACTAGACCAACTGGAGCCCTTGGGTAAACCAAACAGCAATACTTAATTCCCACTGGTAAAACAAGAGGTAAATAGAGTTCCTTCCATAAGCATCCCGAGTAAGAACTCTGGGGCCCTTGTGTGTAAGCAAAAGCTGAGGTGTAGGTACCAGAAGCACACTGGCTTTGTTCCCACTTGCTTTCACTGCTTTCAAGGACAGCAGAAGCAGCAGCAGTTACTTTGTCTGCCATGTACCAACAAGCTAAGACAAGAAACAATTTATGTTCAAATACTGTTTCTCCAATAACACACTGGAAATTAGTTCTCCCTAAACTACTGTTCAAACCTCAGACTCCATACAGTGAAGACATTAATTCATTCTTCTCAAACACTATCTCCAAGATACATTACAGGCTTTCACTCCGACGGCTGACATTCTAAAGAGGTTTTGAATTAAATTATTTGCTAAAACAGGCACTGTCTGGCACTGTGCAAGAGATTAGTTCTACTCAGCATACACTTGGGATCATGAACTGCACAAAACTGTAAATTCATGTCCTAAATATAGCACATTCCAAATAACTTACTGATACCTTCATACTTCAGTATAATACTTTATCCAAGAACCTCAATGTACTTTCTGCTGGTGAGTTAGAGGTTATTTTGGACTCCTTTTGCCTTTGAGAAACAGTGGGTTCCATCTCCCCAGTGAACAGGATCCAAGATTGAACTTCTTTTGCAGAATGAATGACATCCCACAGCACCACCATGGGAAAAGAGCTGCATTCTTATGCTGCTTCAGGGATTCAGGGGTTTTTTTATTCTTGAATGAAGGACTACCTCTCACGGATGGAGAGTTCCAAATGCCTTCAGTCTCAGAACCACTTGTTTCCACACCCCGGTGCGTGCACCTCTCCGGCCTTTAGAGATGGCACGAACACCACCAGTATGCTCTGCTTACATAAAATGCTTAACTGCAGCTCAAACCTGCCACTGTTGCGTGTAACCACCTTATGGAAATCAGGGGCAATTATCCTGCTGGCACCAGAACAAAAGATTTTTATGCCGACCAGTGCGCGCACAAAATTAACGGCACAACAATTCACAGGGGCGTGTCTCCAGATGAACGGGCACTTCCAGGGATTTCCTCCAGTGGACCCTCTGCATACTGAGTAACAGATCAAAATGCTGTTCGTAGGAACTAAAGCAACAGCAATGCAGACAGTTTTAAAATGTTCATAAACTATCAGAACGTCTCACAAATTTTCCTTGAGCCCAATTAAAACCTTAATGTTGTATCTGACTTTATGACAGTGACTTGTGCGACTGGTCACAGATCATGCAACAGGGACAGGACCATAGATAAACGAAGATGATGGAGAAAGAATCAAACCACTTCCTGTGAAAACAATTCCAAGCGAAGCCTTTTGCAATATGCAAAAGAAAAACTTTTCATTCTTTTCATTCTATCTTTTAATTCTCAAACTTAAGATATATTACCAAATTGCTATGCAGGGATAAACTTTAGTCTCAAAGCACTGCCATTAAGTACAAATTATTTCCTTCAGTATCAGGAGATGTAAAAATATTTATTCTTTACTGCTATAATTCACACTTCTTTCACTTAGTTTTTTCAATTACATTGCACACCATCTTTTCTATCTGAAAACTTGGTACAACAATCAGTTCTTGGGTTATTCAGCTAAACAGTCTGCCAAGCAGTGCATCTGAAACATGAGCATTTTCTTATTTCAACTGTCTAAGGTTAAGAAAAACTTCAGACCAAGAGAACTATAAAAATAAAGCAGGCTCCCAGTCACACTGAGAGCCTCCTACTGTGACAGACTCCACTGGCTCCAGCACTGCGGAAAAAAAATAAAATAGCTTCTGTAACTTAAAAATGGCTTGAAATCCCAAAGTCTTATCTGCTGTGCTGTATCACTCTGTCCACAATATGATGGCAAACAGAAAGGGTAATACATGCTAGGACATGAAATGCTTAAGAAAATTAGTAGGTGTAACAGCCTACTAGACATGTGAATGCCTTGCATAGTGTTCGTTCTTGCTGGGTGATAAATTAATGTCATTACAGAAGTTAACGATGCATAATATTTCACAAACATAGCCCTGCACAGAAAGGGAAAAGCTTATTTGTGCAAGTGTCACATTCTTTGGACCACATTTTGCAAAGCAACTTCTACACAAGTAGCATCATACTGCCAAGCTTTGTGCTTGCCATGAACGCATTCGCAATCTGTCCGAGGTATGAGACACGGCTTTTCCCTCCTCTCTCCTTTAACTGTTCATTTCATTTCAATGCAAAAGTCAGTGATAATAAGCAACATCCCCTTCTCAAATGGAGAGTACAGGACTGATTATTCAAGGGGTCCTGTCGCTCAAAGGGCATCCTTTCCTGTGGCAGAGCAGAAAAGCACAAAAGTAATGTTTTTGAATAACCTCTAGGCAAAGAAACCACAGACAAGTGTACGGCTCTCTCCTCTCTTCCCCTGTGGATGTCCTGTGAGTAAATCAAAGGAAGAAAGAGCCTCGCCAAGGCTTCGAAGATACACAAAGTGAAATCACCAAAACACACATCTAGAACTAGCCCCAAGTTGAGGGGCAAAGCTTACCAAGTGATCTTCACATATGAACCACTGTAAGTGATAAATCTGAAATTCAGCTGCTTACTCACACACCAACGCCCTCAGTCAACTATTCCAGTTTCTTTTAAGATGTCTGGATATACTAAATTTAGGCTGCTGAGAGATTATTTCCACTTAGCCATACTCGGGAAAACCTGGTCTCTTCAAGAAGCACAAGAGACTATACTTTCCCTCTCAGAGCAGCGACTATCATTCAAAATTCAGAGTTCTGAAGTCAAGACTCAGGAGGGTAAAGTCTACACATCCAAATGGGAAGTTCTGATGCACAGTCTGGGACTACAGGAACGTCATGGCTTTGTTCCAAAAGCCAACAGAAGTTAGTCCATGTCCTGTGGCACCATGCACAACAAAACCTGAGCGTGCCTGGCGTGTATCACGTGAACACAGAGACACTCATCTACATGTAAGCTGAAAACCTTTTAGGATGCCAATGTGTAAAGACAGAAAACATTGGAGAATGTCAAAATGTCTGTTTTGCATTGCTTTAACTATGCAATGCCCCAAGGGTGGCTCTTAATAATTTTTCCATAAATGTAACTGTGTTTAAGATTAGAATTGAGCCCAGGAGATAAATGTATAGTTCTTATTCAAGCGGAACAAATGGCTGTATAACCTACATCCTGTCATACTTAGCTTTACTCAACACTTGCAGGCCTTAGGATACAAAAAATCCACTCCTTACTAAAAAAGTATAATACATTACCCTAGATAGGGTAGGAAACTAATTCCTTCACCTTATCAGGCAGAATCCTGGGAATCAAAAAAGCAAGACAATTTGAAACAATTTAATACTTGCTTCTCCTGCTTGAAAAGATCCAAATGTTATGCTGTCCTTTCAAACACAGGCAACAGCAATACACACATGCTGTTACAGAATTAAAAAAACCCCCACAAATAAATACAGAAGATCTTGGTCTTCTGCTTCCTTCAGTTCCTCCTTGTTGTGACACAAGGCTATAGGCCACATTTCTTTGTTGCAGAGATCTCAAAGATGCTGCTCCTTTTCTACAACGGAGTATTTTAAGTTATGTTGAGTTCTCAGTGTCACTTGCTTCATCCATTCAGAGGAACTCCTACTAGTACATTTTCCTTCAGGTGTATTCAGTCGCTATTCACAAACACCCACTTTCCAATTAAATTACAGGTCCAAGGAAACAAGGTGAATTCAGGAGAATAGCTACTGCCCCTGACAGCTCCCAGCCCAGCCAGCTGATGCATTTTCTCTGGAGACAGGACCAAACTACACAAACAGCCTCTGCAGAAGTTCTCAGGCTGCCACTTGCTCCTGTTGCCTGGAAATAACCTGTACTCCTCACAGCTTTCTATCCCAACCGTGCACCCCGCTTACCGAGAGAGCCAACACAAAAACCATGCAGTGTGCGCTGAGAAGGAGAGCACGTTCCTGCCATGGCCAGGGAACTCCATTTCAATTTCCAATTGATTATGGCCACTCAAAGGTTTCTACTCAGTGTGTGTGTGTATATATATATACACACACACACATATATACACACACGCATTACATTTTCATAAATTTTAGTGAAGGCATCAAAGTGTATTTTACCTGGACATCATAGAGAGCTACAATGTTCTCATGCTGAAGTTCCTGTAAAAGAAAAATATTTGTATTATGGAAATAGCCTGTTATGATTATTTTCAGTTTAATTTGCTAGGTGATAATCAAAGAGAACCAAATTTTACACAGAAAGGTAGCATCTTTTTTAGACCACTGGATGGAATTTGGAGAAAATCCCAGCTATTTAGACAATATTTACAGGAATAGGAAATTAGGCAGTATCTTCAGAGTTCAGAAAAACATTTGGTTGCAGAACTTATCTTCTATGTCTTGGTACAGAAAATACTACAGCACATGTTCCTTTTGTAAGTACTGAAAGCTGACAAAATTTATTTTTACAGTTTCATACAATTTCTTGCTTAGCAGAGTACCCAACTCCACTGTGTTTAAGTCAGCCTTACCAGTTCACAATTAAAAGGAAATAAAATGACACCAAATAAAACTCACAGGACAGCTCATGTTATTATTTGTAACTGCTCAAAAACCCCATCTATCCTTCCTAAGCACCTGCAGCACATTAATATCTCCAACACTACAATTTCTAGTAAATAATAAATATACTAGAATATATTATGTATATGGTAGTATATAAAATAGTGACCTATCTCAAGAAGCTTGGAAACATGAAAAGGAAGCAGCACTAATTATTACTGCAAAGCTATGTAAAGCGAGATGTGGTGAAGTTCAGAGAGTGGAGAACACTAAGAGACCATCCAAGGAGATGTTTCCATAAAACAGCACCGAAAAAGAAAACGATGCTTTGTTTTATTTCCTTCAGTAGAGCCACGCTACACATTTGAAGTCAATTAACACAACTCAGAAGTGGGAACACTGCTTCAGGAGTCAAATTCAGCACGCTGACTTCAGCTTTCAGGGCATCTTTGAGCAAAGCAGATGAAAAAAGATCAAAGAGTGATGTTTTACCGTCAGCTATGAATTTCATGGTGTGCACTGCTTGGGAGAGGTGCCACATTAGCCATCCTGAAGGACAAAGCTTTCTACACAGGCAATAAGCAAAGCACAGAGATTGGTTCTACCAGAGTTTTCCTCTTTTAACTACAAAAAACATAACCTGCTCTGAGACCATTTCCAGAACTAAAAAAAAAGTATCTTTTTCTCATTTTTCTTGGTCTTTTTAGTTCTTCATTTCTCCTGGAACTAATAAAGGAAGGAAAGGCAGAATAGTGATAACTGTGATACTACAGGTGACCCAGAATGAACTAGGTCAAAAGTCTCTTCTCCTTTCAAGTAAAGCGGCTTTAAGAGTCACTCCAAATTAACATACCTTTAAGATTTTTATTTCTTTTCCAAGTAGGATTTGTGACTTTGACAAGTTCTTTTTGTTAATACTCTTTATGGCTACTTCCCAATCAGTTTTCTGGAAACAAACAAACAAACAAAAGTATTGTCACCTTTGTATTTATTTTTTTTAATAACAACCAGCTAGTAAAAAGCACTGGAGAAAAAGTTGCAAGATCACCCACCAGCAGTTACCACATCACATGACACCAGCAAGAACTATTTCATTCCACAATAGCTTAGACAGCTATTAAAATCCAGCTGCAGCTACACTGCATTTTCACGGATTCCAAAGCATTTAAAAAACAAATGAAGCAAGTAATTATATCCCATTTATTTTCTGGTAGTGGTGCTATGTATCTGCTTTTCAGTCCTCTCTCAATGATCATGTTACTTTTACTTTCCTTTAAAGGCTTCCCATTTTCAGCTTTCTTAGGATCTACAGCTGAAAACTGCCCAAGAAAACATCTGGGTTTTTTAAAGTAAATATATAAATAGACAATATGTAAGTTATCTAAAAATAAATTGCCTGTTTATCTGTAAGGTGGGAGCATCTCCACTGCCCTTTAAAGTTTGTTTTCCTTCCTCCCTCTTTTTTTAAACCCCCAAATCACTGCACTGTGCCTCTCCAAGTTGCAAGTCCTGCCCTACCCCTCCAAGATGACAATAAATCTGAAGAGTTAATTCTGGAAAGCAAAGCACTTCAGGCACCAACACCAGAATAAACTCTCACGGCATCATAACGTAACTATGAATATCCGGGGTGATTAGCAAGCCACACCAGGAAACCAGACACCTCTGAATTTAAGAAATCTTCAGCCAATCCCAAAGGAGACAATTTTCCATTAGATCTCTCGTTTTCCAGCGAGATAAACATGACCCTCCTAACAAACAAAGGGCTCAGCCTCCCATACAGCTGCAACTCTCCCCTCGCCGTTATGTTAGGGAGCTACCAAACAGCAGAGAGGAGAGGTGGGGACGCAGAGATGTTGCCGGTTTTTTAGGGGAGAGAAAAAAAAACCCGGGTTTACGGAGGCCGGGAGCCGGCTGCTCGGCGCTGGGGCTGCAGCAGCAGCAGGCCGGTAGCTGGGGCAGCCCCGGGCCCACGCCTCGCCCCGGGCCCCCGCGCCCCCGCCCCGGTACCTCAGCCCACCCCACACCTTTCTTCCTTTGCCTTCCCACCCCTCCCCCCCCAACACCCAAATCACAACAGAACTCCCCAGAGGACACTCCGCTACCCCCCGCCCCAGCTGTCACCCATCGGGAACCGTTCCTGACGGCTGCGGCCCCGCGGAGCGACCCCGGCCCGGGGTTGTGTAACCGGCCCCGCTCCGGCCGAAGCCCATCGCTGTTTACCTTGCGGTGGCGACCTTTGAAGACCACAGCAAAGGCTCCGTGTCCTATCAGGTCCTTCTTGCTGTACTCAAAGTCCCCCACCACCTCCATCATCCCTCAGCGGGGCATGAAGCCCCCGGGAAGGAAGGAGGGAAAACAAAGGCGCTCTTCCTCCGGCCGAGGCAGCTACGGCCGCCTCACGGCAACCAGCGGCGGGGTGGGAGCCTGCCCCTCTCCTGCCTGCCCCCCGCGGCGGGGGCAGCTCCTCTCATAGCGCGGGGGCAGCCGCAGACCCCCGGGCCGGCGGGGCTGCTGCAGGGCGTCTTCGAGACGAGGGGCTCCGTCTGGCATGGGGAGGGCAAGGCGGGGAGGGAGCGGGAGGCGGGGGGGGGGAGGGGGGCTCTCAGGGGCCGGGGGGGAGGGGACGG
>WTSP01023877.1:0-32983 GCA_025331215.1 Actenoides lindsayi
TTATTACTTGTTATTAATATTTAAATTAAAAATAAATATAAAAACATACAGTCTCCTGTAGCCCACAGGGAAAATATCTAGTTCTCACAAATGAAGTCACTGCACAGTCAGCTTTCTACCCACACAGAAATATATGCATATGCACTTCCATTGTAGACACTTGTCTTTTTCTGCTTCTTTGTATTTACACGCAGAAGAGGTGAACATAATAGGTTGTTGTTTCCTTTATTTATAGCCCTCAAGAACAGCCAAAGTCCAAAACTATCATGGTCATGCCCTATCAATCTTGTTGAAAGATACAGAGTGTGTGGTAGATTTAAGAAAACAATGATGCAACATATTGACTAATTTGAGACAAGGTATCTCAAGAGACTTACACTAGTCCTTTGCAAAGTAAAGATGGATGACTAACAGAAATGAGAAGACAAGTTGAACAGCCTCCTGCCAGGTCACTGATTAGAAAGAGATAATTAAAATGGTTTTTGCCATAGATTTGGCCTTGTAGGAATGAGTAGACCAAGTGCCACATTGATCTCAAATCAATGGAGGAAAAAGACATTGTGAAGGATGGGGAAACAATTTGAAATGAACTTTCTGTGAGACACTGACAAAAATAAGGCAGTATCAATAGTTTAGAGGACAGCCAGGACCACTCAGAGCTGCTGCTAATGCTCAATTAATCTTGTAATACAAATAAGTTGTTTCAGTCATTTTAAGCAAACAATCTCATTTACAGCATGGCATTCTTTTAATCAAACTCTGTTCTTCTCTGTTAAATTCACTATAATTTTATACTTTGGCTTTTTCATGGTTGTATCTTTTCTTCCTTTTCTGCTAGTAATGTCTCCCTATCCAGTATCTCATCTTTTGACATAACAATAGAAGTAATCTTCTATTCTGTCGCAATCAATATTGTTCTTTTCTCTTGCAGAATTTTGAATGCACTTGAACCTTAACACAGGTTCTGTGTCTCTTATGCCCAGAATACAATATGAACTTTGCATCAGTTTGCTTCTTTTGGCTTATCCACAAAACCTCTCCTGTTTAATTGTTATATTCAAGGAGATAGTCATATCTTCTCTGTGGTGGGTTAATCTTGGCTAAGAGACAAACATCCCCTAGCTGCTCACTCCCTCTTCTTAAAAGACAGGGGGATAAAATTGGATGAAAAAGCTCAGAGGTTGAGATAAAGACAGGAAGATTGCTTCTCAGCTACCAACACAGGCAAAACAGAATCAACTTGGGAAAAAAGATATTTATTGCGAATTTTAAAAAGTTTAGGTAGTGAGAAACAAAGATTAAATTAAAACAACAGCTTTCCCCCATCCCTTTTTCCTAGGCTCAACTTTACTCCTTCACTCCTGTCTTCTCAGTGCCTCCTACCCTGAATGGCAAGGGTGCTGGGGAATGGATGGTTGTGATCAGTCCATAACAGCTCCTGACTGCCACTACAGCCCTCTCATGCTTTTCCCCTGCTTGGTTTTGGGTCATTCAGGGGCTGTAGTGTGGATATCTGTCTCACCGTGGTCTTCTCCATGGACTGCAGAGGAATATCACTGCTCTGGAGCCTGAAGCACCTCCTCCTTCTCCTTCTTCACTGACCTTGGTGTCTGCACATCTATTTCACTACCCTTTTTTTCTCATTCCTCATACCACCAAGCAGTGTTTTGCCCTGTCTTAAATATGTTCTCCCAGAGGTACCACCATCTTGGCTAAGGTGCACTGATGTGTTTTGCAGTGGGGCTTTTGGAGTCCCTGCAGCACCTCAATGACAGCACCTTGCCATGTATAACTCATACAGTTATTCTGAGGAACACCTGGACTGATTTGATGTAGCAACTGAGTACTAACATTTTTGTTCTCATTGAGTCATGCATCTGATTCTAGTGACCCAAAACCAGTTTTTAAATATTTACTATACTATAAAAATATTTATTATATTTCAAAATTACTCTTTGTCAAAGAGAGTAAGCCAATATAGCCTATGATTCAGCTTAAAATCCTGAATCTATATCGAAGTGTTTAGTTAATAGTTAACTGACTGTCACTGGCTTAGTAACCTGCCAGCTGAGATGCTATGCCCTCTTCTTTCTGTTTATTCTTAAAAATAATATTTATATGCATTTTCCTACTTTGCCCTCCTAAGATCTCTGTTCTCATTACTGAGAAAAATTAGAAGACATAATTAAAAGCTAGAACAATATTTAGGTAAGGAGATGCTATATAACCCAGAATAGTATGGTATTTGATAACATAGAAAGCAACTGAATAATATTCATAATTTTCTTTGGTTACAAAAGACTATCAAACAATATTATCATCTATAAAATTCTACTTTTAAAAACCCTTTTGTAAGAAAATGTGTGGAGTTGAAAGTAGCATTTTGAAGACACAACAATCCAAATTCATGTTACCAAACTTTGTACTTCTGTACTGTAGACATTTAAAGCTGTGAGAATTTTCTAGGCTCCCCTTACAGTCAATGGAGAAAAACGGAGTTTCAGACTTCACTAATAACTTGTTAAAATTACAGTCCAAGTGAAAGATAATATTATTTCCTCTGCAAGGAAACGAAAGAAAAATTTGTCATGAAATAATAAAAGAAGAAGTTAAAGGTGAGGGAGGTGAAGATCTGGTGTTCAATGCACAAGTAAACCCAGAACATCAGTAGTGTATAGTGTAGTTTCCTAATTGAATCTTTGCCCTTAGTTTAAGACATACTACAGCTGAAAGAAATGGGCCATGCACACTCCCTTAAAATTATTCTGGTTCCTAGGGTCATGTATGAATGATGAATTCCTAACACTGACCCTGAGTATTCCCAGTTTCAAGAAATGCTTTTCACTGATCATAGCCCAATTAAGTATAACACACTTTCAGATTCTCAAATAATTGTAAGTGATTTGGGACTCCTTATCATGAATCTTCTACCAAACTTATTATAGAAAAGTAAACAATATTACAAACAGTCTCTGAATGTGATCTAGGACTTTTTATGTCAAGGAAATGTCTTTTTGTTCTGTTCTTCACAGAGTGATGTTCAGCGCAGTAATATGCAAATATGATTGGTCTCCAAGATGGTGAAATATGGATTTGACGGATGGACAATTCAGTGGATAAAGAACTGGCTTGACGGCCGCTCCCAAAGAGCAGTTTTCAATGGGTCGGTATCCAAGTGGAGACCAGTGACAAGTGGAGTCCCTCAAGGATCAGTACTGGGAACAGTTTTGTTTAACATCTTTGTCAGAGACATGGACATTGCGTACACCCTCAACAAGTTTGCCGATGACACCAAGCTGTGTGGGGCAGCTGACACACTGGAGGGAAGGGATATCATCCAGAGGGATCTTGACATACTGGAGAGGTGGGCCCATGTCAACCTCATGAAGTTCAACAAGGCCAAGTGCAAGGTCCTCCATCTGGGTCGGAGCAATCCCAAGCACCAATATAGACTGGGCAGTGACTGGCTTGAGAGCAGCCCTGAAGAAAAGGACCTGGGAGTGCTGGTGGATGAGAAGCTCGACATGAGCCATCAGTGTGCTCTTGCAGCCCAGAGTGCCAATCGTATCCTGGGCTGCATCAAGAGAAGCGTGGCTAGCAGGTTGAGGGAAGCGATTCTCCCCCTCTACTCCATTCTCGTGAGGCCTCACCTGGAGTACTGTGTCCAATTCTAGAGCCCCGATTACAAGAAGGATATGGATGTGCTGGAATGCGTCCAGAGAAGGGCCACGAGGATGATCAGAGGGCTGGAGCATCTCTCCTATGAGGACAGACTGAGACAGTTGGGGTTGTTCAGTCTGGAAAAGAGAAGGCTCCGGGGAGAGCTTATTGTGGCCTTCCAGTATCTGAAGGGGGACTACAAGAAAGCTGGGATGGACTTTTTAGGCTGTCGGGCAGTGATAGGACTGGAAGGAATGGATTAAAGCTAGAGATATGTCGATTCAGGTTAGACATTAGGAAGAATTTCTTCACCATGAGGGTGGTGAGACATTGGAAGAGGTTGCCCAGAGAGGTGGTGGAAGCCCCATCCTTTTAAGACCAGGCTGGATGGGGCTCTGAGCAACCTGCTCGAGTGGGAGCTGTCCCTGCCCATGGCAGGGGGTTGAAACTACATGATCTTTAAGGTCCCTTCCAACCCTGACAATTCTGTGATTCTATGATTCTATGTTCTTCACTGAGAGGGTACTGGGTCACTCAAACAGGATCCCCAGGCAAGTGGTCACAGTATCAAGCCTGTCAGAGCTCAAGGAACATCTGGATGATGCTTTTAACCATATGGTTTGTTTTTAAGTAAATGACATGCAGTTTTAAGTAAATGAGATGCAGAGCTTGGACTTGATGAACCTCATAGGTCCCTTCCAACTTGAGGTACTCTATGACTTTATGATTCCATAAAATCCCGTAATTTCAGTCACAACTCAGGTGAGACAAGTGAGCTGCTTATGTGATGGCAGCTTGTTTGAGAACAACAATGTGTAATGTCTGCAAAGAAAATATTCAATTTCCTTCTATCAGATTTTTGCTGCTGCTTATCAGCCACAAAAAGCATGCAAGCCCAGTACTAATCTCTGGCAGTTTAAGAATGGGGAATATGGAACATCCTGCTACTTAGAAGAAAAAGAAAACATTCCTTATGCATTTAGAAAATATATAATTATTTCATCAGTCTGAAAATAGGACATGAAAATTATGAAGCTAAGCAAGTTTATAAAAATCTCCGTTGCCTTTTAAGAAAAGCAGGAACAAGAGTCCCCGGAGCGATGCTACAAGCCACTTGTACAATACCTAACAGAAGCCCTCTTTTCCTTTCTTTTTTTTCCCTCTTTTTCTTCTTGTAAATCTGAATTTCATCTCAATTCCTCTCTGTTTGCCTACAGTATATATTGAGGATTAAGTAGATCTTCCAAAAAGCTGCATAAAATAATTGCTTTTGATTAGGAGGTATACAGTAAATTGGTTAGTCATATTTCTTCCATTCTAAACATTAAGAAAAATATGCTACTAGTCAGTTAAATCTAATCTACTATTTCATATAGTTAATGAATTATTCATAGGTTCATGCAGCTGCTGAAGTACTGCAAAAGTTTAAATTTAGCACTCAGATGGTACATGTGGCAACTTGGCAGTTATTTTTTTTTTAATATGTTTTTTAATTTAAATTCATATGTGATTGATGTGATATGACATGCTCAGAGTACAACAGATAGTTTAATCAACAAATGGTCATTATGAATAATGTTGATGGTAAAAGTTCTGTTCAATTTCATGTCACTTTCCTCATCCTAAAAAATGAATTTCAGTTCTTGTTCAGCTCTTGACATTCAACATGTTGTTTTCTTTCATTATAAAAGATCTTAAGACACTGAGGAAGGACTGACATAAATGCAAATAGGAATTAGACTACGGTAATATTCAGTGTTTTCTATGAGTTTTGTTTCCATTTGTAATTATCTGTGTTCACTGCTTTGGACTTGGTCAAACATTTCTACGAATTACAGTAAGGTTTTAGATCAGACCTCATGATCTATTAATATATAAAATATATATATAATATGGAATAGAGTTTCCTAATTGGCATGATTATTTGTATAATAAGAGAAGAGGTTCTTATGATGGTTAATAAACTTCCTTAATTTGTAATGGTCAAAATATCTTGAAGAGACAGAGCACTTATTTTCATGATGCTGGAGAGGAGCTTGCTTTCAAGATATTATGACCGCAAGAACTAAATTCTTAAACTAAGTACTTCCATGGAAACATAAAAGTGACAAACATTTTTCACAAAATATTGTATAAATTTGTTTTGTAAAAACTGAAACGCAAGTACCTTTTTCTTCAAAAAGTAAAGCAGAAAATAAAGGTAGGATTATGCTTATTAGCTTATGGTCTAGGACAGTTAGAAACCCATGCATAATCATAGAGTTATAGAATCATAGAATGGTAGGTGTTGGAAGGGACCTCTGGTGATCATTGAGTCCACTCTTTTGCCAGTGCAGGATCACCTACGGCAGGCCACACAGGAACAGATCCAGGTGGGTCTTGAAAGTGTCTAGGGAAGGAGACTCCACAACCTCCCTGGGCAGCCTGTTCCAGTGCTCTGTCACTCTCACAGTGAAGTTTTACCCCATGTTGAGGTGGAACTTCCTGTGTTTCAACTTGCTACCATTATCTCTTTTCCTATCACAAAGCACCACTGAAAAAAAGACTGGACCCTTCTACTTGACACCCATCCTTCAGATATTTGTAAACATTAAAAAGATCCCCTCTCAGTCTTCTCTTTTCCAGGCTAAACAGTCCCAGGGCTCTCATTTCCTCTTAAGAAGAAAACGTTCCAGTCCTTTTATCGTCTTCATAGCTCTCCGTTGGACTGTCTCTAGTATTTCCCTGTCCCTCTTGAATGAGGCAGACCAGAACTGAACACAATACTCCAAATGTGGTCTCACTAGTGCAGAGCAGAGGGGGAGGAGAACTTCCCTTGACATGCTGGCCACACTCTTCTCAATGCTCCCCAGTATACAATTAGCCTTCCTGGCCACAAGGGCACACTGCTGTTCCATGGATAACTTTTTGTCCACGGGGACACCATGGTCCCTCTCCATGGATCTGCTCTCCAGCAGGTAACCCTAACCTGTAGCAGTATATGGTGTTGTTCCTTCCCAGAGTATCTCTGTCTCAACTCAGGTGAGACAAGGCATCCCTTTTCCTGGTTTTAAAAATATGTTACTTCACATATGCAGGTTGTTGGAGATTAAAAATACTACCAACAGCATGAATGTTATGCTGTCATTTGTAACTCAATAAATAACTGGCATATCTCAAAAACAGGACTCTTAGCATGAAGGCGAATCCAGATCTCAGAAGAAAAAAAAAAAATTGCAGATACTGATTTACAAGCATTATTACTATGCATTTTCTCACTGTTACTGCGTAAAGTCATCAGGTAAAAGACACAGTAGGCTTACATTGGATGCTGCCCTGAAGATATGCCCTCTCCTTCTTAAACCCCTTCCTCCAAGTGGGGAGTTTCTCAGAAGCTTGCGCCTGTACCCAATTCTGACCACTGCTGCAGGTAGGATCTTACAATCCTCCTTGCTGCAGGAGCTGAAGGCACTTCCAGCTTATTTCTCTTGTCTGCACAATTAGTCCACCCACGTTATAGCACTAAAGAATGTTACCGGCATCTTTCTCTAAGAATGCAAACTAGGGCCCAAATATATACTTAGTATGCTGCTTTATGTTTCAGGTAAGTTTCCTATTAAAAGCAATCATTTGATGTTTTCCGAATGACTAGAGAATAATACATATCATCTTTCTGAGTTATGACAGAAATGAGGAACTAATTGGATTTAAACATATTATAGTGAAAATAAATTTATTGGTGAGGGTAGATAAAGGCTAACAGTCTTTTAGGTATTCCTTCTCTCAGTAAGAGGCTAGAAAAATGGTTTTAGCTGGTCATCTCATTCTGTTCCATCTATAAAATGTAACAGTTCTAGGAAGACTCAAAGCAGAAAAATGGATCTTATTTCCTATACTGACTGGGAAAAAAATCCCATGATTTTCCAAATACCTAAATTTTAAGAATATATAAACTAATCTTTCACAGACTATCTTGGTTTTCTTTTTACAGTTGATTAAGATAAGTTAAACTGGATATTAAACATGGTGTTCTATTAGTATTTAATCTTCAAAAACAGAAATAAAAATAATCAAAGATTAAGAGAAGTCGCCTTCTTAGACTATTTCCACTCCTCTAGATGAATAAGCTTATTTTGCAAATAACTTATTTTCCTTCAGTAGCAGTGCTGCTGGAAATTTTGGGTTTGCCTAGATAGGTAAAAGAAGAGTTATTTCAAGAAGTTGTAGATGTTAAACATTTTTTTTAAATCTGAACGTTAGTCTAACCACAACAATGTAATCAGGGGTAAGAATGATCTTGAGATCCTAATATCCATTGTCAAGTATCATTATTTTATATCAAGACATAAAAAAAAAAAAAGTAGAGAAACATTGATTTTGTGTGGTTGTGTACCATTTGCTCTTTGGGAGCAGGCACCTAGAACATAGATATTCCCCCTATCCCTTAGAAAAAAAACCTTATTCAAGACATTGAAAAACACAATGCTGTAATTTGCTGGTTAAACTGACTTGTTGAGAATTCACACTTGAAAAATTGTTCTATACAGGGAGACTCTCTGAGACACAAAGACTCCTCAAGAAGGTGAGCAGATGGTCTGATCTGCACTTCAGCATAGGGGCTGCATTCTGTGCAGAAGAAACTTAAGGTGTACTTGTTATGCTCAAAACCCTTTTATTGACAAAAGAAAAAAATCCTCACCTTCTATGCAATGTCAAGAGAAGTCCTGACAATGGCCAAAAAGTCCTGAGGCTTTGTAGAGCTATTATGAAGGCTGAAATCTCTTATTAACAAGGTCAATACTGTATTTATTGGGTTACAGGGCTTCATTTTTGGATTGTCTCATATACATTCAGAATAGCAAGACTTGACTAGAATGCATGACTGATTTTTGTAGATTACTATAAATACATATTAATTGACTTGGCAATGCAATGGAATAATAGAAAATAAATAATTACTGAAGGTTCACAATTTATGATATGCTACTGAAGAAAGAAAGATAACTGAATGGCTCATCTACAGTATAAACTGAATAATCATAACTGAATATTTTTCCATCAGAAAATTATTTTGACTAAAGGACAAGCTTTGCCCTTAGTTACATATGCACAGCTGCTACTGATGTCAATTGTAGTTATGGGTGTGTGCATCTGAGAGAAGGATCTGTTTCTGAATAGGGATGGAAATTGTATTATTATTTGCTCTCAAGACATAATAGAATTCTGGACCCTCATATATTTCATGTGTAACAAAAGGAATTGCTTAGTAGGGCTAAAAATCAATTGGAGCAGATAATATCAGCTTTGTGGAACAGTACCTATCTACTTACCTGATAAATAATCTTTCTGATTCAGTAGAATTGCATTCTATATAAGAATTATTAAAAATGAATAACAAAGAAAATAAAAAATATAGTAACTATAAATGTTTCCCAAAGTTTAAGATCTATTATTATACAGAAAAAGCAGAACACTTCAAAAGAACTCATTTCTGAAACTCTTTTTATAAATCATGTAAATGCAGATTCAATCATTTTAGGTTCAGGTAGAGCTCCCATGAATTTAAAGCATTCCAAATTTGAAACAAAACCACTTTGCCACTCACATAAATTTACCAGTACATATCTGTGTGGTTTATTGACAAATTAAGAAATAGACACTCAGATGACCAAAAGGACAATAGCACAAATAACTTTCAATTAAAAATGCATGATCTTGCTCTTACTTGCATTTTTTGGGATATAAATATTACAGTAAAATAATTGGGTTTATACAAATGGATTTTTTTCTGTGTAAAAGTAAACAAGTAGTTATGGAAAGTAAACTTGATTTTCATTACAGTAATTTCAAGTCACATTTGTCTTTTAAAATAAAAAAATAAATTTAACACTCCTCTTATTGAACATACATTGGCATATACAGGAAACAAGTATTAACATTTTTCCTCTTCTGTGAAGTTTTCTGCTAGCTACTAAGCATAGAAAACCACAGCTTCTCTACCTTTCTTTTAAGTTCTGCTGTGTTTCTCTTTAACGCTTGCCAAAAGTCTGAACTTTTCAAATTTCACATGAAAAGTTCATCCACTTACACCATTTGATAAAAACAGCCACATTCTAACATGCCACCTATAACTCTATTTCATCATACCTCAACTTACAATGTCAGCAAAATAAGAATGTCTATTTGCAATGTATTGTAATAAAAGCAGTTCAATACATACAAACCAAATACTCCTTTTTCTTCAAATATATACAAGATCTTAAACTTCATGGATCACCACCATAATCATTTAAATCCAAGTATTATGGAAAATACAATCACTGTTTTCCTGAGTATAACCACCTTTAATGCAAAACAATCATTTATTTCAGTTACTGAGAAAGAAGTTTCCCACAGATTTACTTTATAATTTGAAGGTTCTCAGGTATAATTTGTGCTTTGTTACCTTTCTAAAACATAGATACTCTTCTTTTACGTGTACTTTTGCAATGGAAGCATGGGCCCATTAATTTACTGGAATTCTTTCTATAGAATTGAGGGGGTAAATGTGGAGAAGTAGAGAGTCAAGTTCAGTGATATTCCACCAGTTTGCACATATTCTCCTCACAGTTCTCCTGTGTATACTGTAATAAATACATGTGTGTAATAATTTGCCATACAGTAAAAAAAAAAATATTTTTACATTTTTTTCAGTCTGTCCATTAGAATGAGAAAGACTTTTCTGTATTCTCAGCATAGACACCTGTAGCATTGTTGCATGAAAATTGGCAGGCAGCTGCCCTATCCCTTCAGTTTCTTAGGGCT
Source organism: Actenoides lindsayi (assembly GCA_025331215.1). NCBI lineage: Eukaryota > Metazoa > Chordata > Aves > Coraciiformes > Alcedinidae > Actenoides > Actenoides lindsayi. The sequence goes on from WTSP01023877.1 coordinate 10,444, forward strand.
GTGACTGCAACAAGACTAAAATGGTTTTCTGGACTTTACTAGGCCATTTGTTGCAATCCCAAGTTATTTTTACTGCCTGTCTTCATGAGTGGGAATTTATTTTAACAGTAGTTTCAAACTGGTAGAAACAAAGCAGCACCTTGGGGTTGATACCAGTGAAGACAGAAGGAGCAGTAAGATAATAGTGTCAGTGAGCTGTTGCAATAGCACAGTTGCCTGTGGAGCTAAGGTCTTAGGCAGCAATATGCCATAGCTGACATGAAATTTGATGGAAATAATAAAAACTTGTCAGGCTGACTGACAGAACTCATTCCAGAGCCAGAGCTTTTCTGTCCCACTGGGCCTCCAATATTTAAGGCACTGAGACTTGAGTGTTGTGGGCATGCAGAGTCAGTCACTTATGTAATGACCACCTTTGTCTGCATTCTTAACCCTTGAATTAATTAACAAGGGAAGGAGATGTGACTTTAGCTCAAATGTCTGATTTCTCTGTAGTTACAGTGAAATTCATAGATTCACAGGATGGTAGATGTTGGAAGGCACCTCTGGAGAGAAGAGACCTTAGGTTGCCCAGGACCACATCCAGGCAGGTTTTGAGTATTTCAAGAGAAAAAAACTCTGTCCTCTGATCTTCAACATGTGCTAAATTTGGAGGAGTAACAGGCTTGGTATGAACTCTAGCATTAGATATGCAGACACAGATCCAGACTGACAATTACTTAAAAATTAAAAAAATAGTGTTTGAAGGAGTGTCACTGTGAAATGAGTGAAAGCTAAAAAGAACATGCAAACAGAGTTTGTAACGTTATTATGGAAATATCATTTCTATGGTAGCACCTTACTGAATTGATCTGCAGCACTGGACTTCAGAGACAGTGCATAGTCAAGGACAGGGTAGGTCATTATATACCCAATAATGGCTTGCTTTATCTTCCTTCCCTCTGTGCTTTCAGGCATACTTTCACACAGGCACAACCTAAATATTTTGCACCTTGCCAGCTGACAATCACAAAACTAAAAATTCATGGTTTTTTGAGTCCCTCAGCTGAAGTTTGTGTCAGTGAAAGCTGGTGTAGCCTTTCAAGTCATTGCATCTACAAAGTAACAGAGTCTTAAGTTCGGGTATTTGTTTATTAGATTTTTACTTTCTGTTTTAGCCACCTAGATTTAAGTACGTTATGTCCTATTTCAGAGAAGGAAAAAATGAAAAGAAAAAAAAAAAGTGAACCAGTGGCTATCTGTACCAAACTACCCAAAGTTAAAAAAAAAAACAACAAAAAAACCCAGACATTAATCACTTGCTGATTTTCTTGCTTAGCTACTAGTACTAGTGTTTAAAGCATGTGAATAGGTATGTAACTTCAGAATCTGGGACCTTCACAGCTCTTTTCTGGCATGTCTCTTTACAAACAATTAATTTGTTCTGGACTTTACTATGCCATGCCAAAAATATGGGTATTACTCTTTCATGACCTACTTCATCAGGCCTTATAAAATATTATTACTGTAATCTCACACACATACACAAAGATTCCCATATGTATTTCTAAAGCAATCTAAAGCTCAAAGATTACTACATTATATTCTCTTTTTAGAAAACTTAGTAGAGATATATCAAGATGAGTGTCCTGTGGCAAAAGTTACTTATTTCTCTGATTCTGAGAGGATAAGACTACCCAAAAATTCAAAAATAGGCATTAGAAAATATTCATAGTAGCTGATTACAGGTTTTTTTATATATATCATTAAGAGTTAAGAATAAAACCAGGTTTGTTTTGTTGGATTTTTTTTTAGGAAAACAAGCTCTTCAGAGAGCTGATGTCATTCTGTTAAACAGTGGAGGATAATCAGGCTAACATCCCACTTGGTAGTAAGCCATTTAGAGATGTCAACAAATATGTTTATCTTGTTAGGGAAATTGCCTTGAACAACTGTGATCTTGAGATACAGAGAACAATCTCTCTGGACTAAGCTGCTTTTCTCCTATTCAGGAGTCATCTACACACCAGCACATCTAAGTGAAGAATGAGTAAAGACATATTGGACAAGCTTCTTGCATGTTTAGTGGTATAGCTTTAAAAGAGAAATACTGAAGGATAAAATTAAACAACAGCTGCTGGTTTTGGAGATGGATACAAAAATGCTCTAAGCAGAAGAAATAGAAATACATTGTGCCATTCTGTCTGTGCATTTGAGTGCAGGAAAAAGAGCCCTGAACATCCAGAAGTTCCTGCTTCTGAAGGATCAACATAAAAATACCTGCAGTTCAGCACAGTTCAAATCAGTAAATGATTGCAACAATAAACACAACTGGCAAAGCATTTTGAAAGTCTTACCCGAGGAATACTAATAATAATTAGGGAAGCTTTTTAAATGTATATATTATCCTAATGGGACAAAAGAAAACTATACCTATATAACATGTGAAAAAAAAAAGTAAATAGTAGAGAGGAATGGAGGGAAAGAGGGATAAAAAAAGAGCACAATTACAGTTTTTCTTTAGTAACAGCCTGAAGTTTATCTCCCTTCATCCTTTCTGTTCACTCTGTATGTTTTTGAGACAGTCAGGTGATAAACTGCATTTTGTTTTGTTCTGTTTTAGTAGTCTGGACTATTTAGTAGTTATAGTAAGAAAACACCTATCCTCCAAAGAATGACAGGTGCCATTGAAATGATTCCATTTGGGAACTTAGAGAATCACAAAAAAAAGTGATTTTATAAATAATTTTTAAAACATTTAAAAATAAAATCATTTTTAAAGTTCTACAAATCAAGAACTCTGTAAATTGTATTTTAGATTTTATTTTATTTCATTTATATATACAATTTTGTTTTGGGGGGGTCAATTTCTTGTATAAATTGATAAAATTATTTTTCTTTATATCGAAAAATCAGTTCTGAATACAATGGTTTAGAGTCTTTCCATAATTCAGTCTTCCAAGAAAAACCAATATTTGCAGTTGCTACTAAAAGTAGTCATTATCTTACTCCAAACTTTAACAGGTAGCTCATCATTCGTTAATCCAAGAAACATTAAAAAAAAATATTATTTCTGATGGATAAGTTTATTTATTCTCTAGAGAGTTTACCCAAGTTCTTTACACCTTTATATCCTTTAAGTAAAATATTATGGAACAAAATTTCAAATGAGTTAAATAGAATCTATTTTCAAGGTATGAGATGAAAGCTAAGTTTTCAATGTATATTACGCTTTTGCTTACTTTAACCTCACTAAGCAAATCATGTATGATCTTTTTGCACTCAGAAAATGCTATATGTGTCTCATCCTTTCATGATTTGTATCAACAGGAAGATAAGCAGGTATTATTTCTCTCTATATAAAGGTTGTATAGACCAATCTCAATTAAAATGCAATACATCAAAGAATAACACTGAAAAATTAAGTGTGTGTGAAGTGTGTTAATGTTGTTATTTTATTCTGTCCTTAAAAACACCTCTTACAAAACAATGAAAAAAAATAATCTAAAGAAGGCTATATACTAAGGTCTGTTTCATATACAAAAAATCAGAAAGGCATGGCAAAGGGGAAATATTTAGACAAAAAAAGAAAGTTCCTGCTCTGATAAATTACAAAAAGAGAAACAATGTTTTAGAATTAATGTTTTATATCGGTTGAAAAGAAAGTTTGAACAGAAAAAATGATGAATATGCAATTCTGTTAATTTTTGTACATTTCTCATATTTTAAGGCTGATAAAAGTCCTTTGACATAGTGAAGAATGAGCATCAAATAGCTACACTGAATAACTTTTTTTTTTTTTAAATTCTAACCAGCTAATCATTACAATGATGCCAATATTAATACACAGTGAGGCTAACTTTCTCACTTGGAAAGAACAGACCAAGTGCTTAGATGTATCTAAACCATCTTAACAATGCATAAACCTAATCCAGGTCTTTACGGCATTTAGGCACAATGGTCTCAGAGGACCTAGTGAGCAAAAAAAGCTTATCAATGTTTAACAGACCTCAGTACAATGTTGAATATAGGATTACAGACAAATAGGAACACACAAACCAAGATCCTTAGGGTTTCTGGCCACCAGCAGCTAAATTTGTCTGTAACAGCTGAATATAGAACAAAACAGAAACATAAAACATTCTTATTCTCCTCCTTTTCTTTCTTTCTTTTCTTTAATGAAAAAACTAAATTTTATCTACAGATTGTTTCATTCTTCACTCATTTTTCACATATTTCAGTAATATGGGTGTCAGGCAAGAGTGGACAATGGCAGAACAGCATGTCACTTCTTGCTTTATGAAAAAAAAAGTAGTTTTAAGATTTGTCATTGTTCAGGCTATATTCCAAAGCAGTATTTATTAAAAGCTTTCTTTAACAGAGGTATTTTCAGTACAACCATATATCACAATGCAAAAGATTATGCCTTTGACAGCTAAGAATACATTTTCAAAAGGTATAGGACTCTTGAAAATACTAACAAAGTTGAATGAAGGTATTTGCTCAGAGATGTAAGAAAAGGCCACAAAGTAGTTTTTTGTTTATTTGCAGCACATTCTAAATGCTCTATGTTGCACAGCCTAACTGTACCAAAATTCTTTTTTTTTATTTTTATATTTGAAATTGAAATGCAAAGTTGTGGTTTTTTTCATTAACTATAGCCAGTCTATGTAGATTTTTCTAAATGCAGATATACACGTCTGGTATTTGACACTCACAAAAGGATATACTCCCAAAGTAGGAGTTGAAGTAAAAAGGTTGAAATTACAGCAGAATTATTTCAAATTAAATTATATCTGGAGGGTAATATGATAATAAAATAAATTTCTGAACATGAGAGGGGACTGAAGTTCCAGAAAATTTGCTTAACTCTCCTAATATACATATTTTTTCTCTTCAGGCTTTATACGCTTTCCACTTTTGGCAACTGGTAAAAGTGCTACCGTTGCTGTAAAAAGCATTTCTACAATATTTCAAACTTGACTGTAAGGAGGGGACACTATAGATCACATGAATTAATCCTTCTAACCTTTTAGGCTAGTTTTGAAAACTTCATGCACCTGTGATGTTTGAATACAATCAGTTGAATCACCAAGCTTTGGATCAATAGTCTAAACTCCCATGCCTTTGATATTTGTTGAATCATTGTCTTAGAATGGTATAAAACCTATGCAGTTCTTGGTAAATAATTTATCCAAAGTAACTTCAGCAAGCCAGAGTATAGTAAGTCTTACGGATCTTGACAGCATCAAGGTTTCTTCCTCCCACTCTTCCTCTATGTTTGAGAAAGAGATGATGCTTGCCATGATCTGTGTTAGCTTCAGTTTTTGATTGCAAACTTCTCATGTATTCAATTTTGCATATTTTAAAACAAGTTCTGTATTAAAGGCAAAGCTAAACATTTATACTATTAATGCAATTTTATAATTGTTTATAATGTGAGGGAGTCTATAAATCACTTATGTACTATTGAAAATATTGCCCTAATGAATAGATTTAAGAGGAATTTTCTCCTATGGGCACATTTTGGAGAATTATCAGCTATGAGGTTTTCTCTTTCTTCAAAACAATCACCTCTGACTCCTATTCCAGTTTTTAACTCGTCTTAATTTAATTATACCTCCTTAGAAGTAAAGATATTAGAGATTATTTTGATACATAGAATAATTTATGTGAGAAGATCAAGTGGATGTCAGAAGATCATCCGTTACAAGCTTGCCTCAAGGCAGAGATAATTTCAAGAACATTTTGCTTTTGGTTTGTGCAGTTGAGGCTTGGCTAAGTCCAAGAATGGAGATTTCACAAGCTTTCTGGGACAACAGAGGGACAACTGAGGATGTTACTACATTAGCAAATGCCCTACATTAGCCAAATAGTCCTCCATGACTATTGTTAAATGCTTCTGCTTCATCAGTGCTTAGATAATAGTTTGAACCCACATGATGATCACTAAATCTTGAGAGATTTCAAATTATGGGCTGTGTTCCAAGAACTGTACTTAAACACTTTTTTATATTTCCCAGTAAGTAAAGCCTATTTCTACCATTCTATTTCAGAGTTTTCTCATTGAAAAAACAGTATCAGATATATACATAAAAGAAGCTAATGACCTGCCCTTTCTGAAGCCCAGATTTATATGTGTTTGTCTACACTACATGGAGGTATATAGAGCACTTAGTCTATAAAAGCTTTAACATATAAGGTCATCTAGTTCCCTTAAGTAATGAATATATGTTGTAATTTATTACCACCCAAATTCTTATAAGTTGAGTATTCACATATGTAATTTGACACTAGTATATATGGATCAGAAATGGTAAGAGACTATAGCTGCAATGTATTTTCTGGAATGTTTTACCAATGATACCAATGATTTTATTTAGAATGACTGCTGTCCTCAGGAGATATATCTTAAGGAAAAAAAAAAAGACTTTTTTTGTTTCTCCTTTTATTTCTATGTCACTTTACATAGTACTAGTTATAAAAATATTTAATGCAAGATGAATATTGCTAGTCCCACATGATGTAAAGCACTAGGTCTAATAAAAATCTGTAACTTTATTCTGATGAATTTACTGCTCATGAAATATTCCGGATTGACAGAATCTAGAAGCAAGTTTTTATATTTATCAACAGAAGATTTTTCACAACAGTAACAGGCCAATAGTCTTATATATCACACTCAGCAAGCCATGTAGCAGAGATGCAATCCTGTCTTTAACTTCCACTCATAAGGTACAAAGATGGTTCATCTAAATGCTTTGCAGTCCACTATTGAGGATACCACTAGGGCACTGAATAGACACAGCTGTGACGATGTTTTTTATAGAGTGGGTCAGGAACACACAGGATTTCAAATCACGATAGGCTAGCAATCAGGTAGTAGCAACTTTCAATTATAATTTACAATGCATCTGAACATGTTTTAATATGTGAAGTTTCCTAACCTTTCTTAACACTATTTTTAGATTTTAGGAATTTAATCTTTTAAAAAACCCACAGAATTCTCAATATAGCTCTGCATATAACTTTGTTGCACTAACACTGCAATGCACAGACGATGGATAAATATTACACATAAAAGTATAAAAGTATATATGAACAATTTTATCATTATCATGGGGCCTTTTCCCCTAACACTTTGCATAAATTTTCTTCATATAATTTTAATACTTAGAAGAATATACTTAAGTCATGGAACAGTAGAGTGAAGAAAAAGTCCAAGATAAAGTCTTTTAGTCGTTTGAGTTAGAGAGTAGAGTGAAGGGAATAAGAAAGCTAGAATACATTTTTTTTTTCTCATGGCTTTAATGGAGTCTCATAAACAGATATACTTCTGAAATGTCTCTTTCTCCAAAATTATGTTCCAAACAGAAAAACAAAGCATATATGTTTTACTGAAAATGAAAGACACTTAATACAGGCCCCTTTCTTAACATTGGAAGAAATCATTAGTCATAATGGCTGTCAATGTGTTTCAAAACTGGCCTGAAAAGATGTAATTTGGGAATGCAGGAATATCTTTGGTTGTAACTTTCTAAAAGGAAAAAAAGAAAGAATAAGCACAGTGCCTAGAAAGGTAACATCTCAGATCTACTGCTGCACAAGAGAATTGGTTCTTTTGAACCAGTGTTTGACCTGGTGGAAAAGAAGTGATGAGGACTCGGACAAGCTGAATGAATTCCTCATCATTGGTACTGCTAGTGATATGCACAGTTCTTGAGTTTCACTATATGTACACTTGCACGCTGTGATAAAGATGGAAGAAATAATTAGGAACATCCAATTTGATCTTCATTCTTTTCAAATTTGAGGGATACCTAGTTTATATACAGATACATATACACACATAGATATATAGTACATGCATGCACATGTGCATACATGTAAACACACATCCATAATATGAAAATATCCATCCATAATATAAAATAATGCCACAAAAAGTTTTAATAACTGCTGCACTGAATGCTGAATATAGCTTACATTTTCAGTGTATTTCTGCCATATCCCTCTGTTTGCTTCATTTACCCACCTTGATAAACGTATGTACTTGCAAAACAAAAAAGGTATCTTGCAGCGCTCCTGCTGAAAGTTTATGGACCACCATCGATCCAGAAATCACAAACTAATAAACATTATTCTACACAGTTTGATGAAAATAGCTCAGTTTGGTTCCTTCCACAAAGCCAGTACACTGCACTATTTGTATACATCCTTCATAATAGACCTTTCAGTTGTCATTGTTGAGTGGTATTCCTGAGGTTTAATTCAAAACATAATCCTACTGAACTACTTGGAAACACAATTACTATGCAATCCTTTCGTATTACAAACTATAGCAGAGGCTACTCTCCCATGACAATTTGTAGATGGAATGGTTGGAAAGGAAGTTGAACTAGGGAGAAGATGCAAGCAGGGATAAAGTTGGGATTTACACAGAACTGGAGGCATGTATTTCCCCTAGCATCTTCTGAAAACTTCTTTCAAACCTTGCAGGCAGATGTTGAGTGATCACCACTGAATTTCCAGGAAAAAAACCAAACCAAACCAAAAATAGTAGTACTATGTCCATGAAAACAAACATAAACAGTAGGTTGTGCTGGGTTTAACTGGTAATTCTTTTGATTACAAGTTTTTAATAATTGTAGGTACTCTGAGCAAAGACAGCTATGAATTCTACAAACCTGACTCTCTTCCTCTTCTTTTTTTCTCTATGTTGCTCACCTCTTTCTTAGTTCAGGAACATAACTTTTAGCCTACAGGTCTTTTAAGAACTTCAATATACAAACCTTGATATTAGCAATGATAGTATGGTGTCTGTACTTCTCTGTTTACACATGTTACTTACGTGCCACGGGCATAGTACAAAGAAGGACTTGTAGGGTGATAAACAGACACAAATATTAAATGAAAGCAAGATAATAACATGCCTGTAAAGCTGATGTGTGGCTAGCTTATGCTACAAAACCAATGGGGGAAGACAGATTGTGACATTTTCTTCTGAGAGTGAGTGGGAAGGAGAAAGGGTGAGAGAAAGGGAAAAGAACATGAAGGGAAAGCTTCTGTTTAAACTGAAGGACCAGGCTGACACAAAAATAAATTGGTGCAAATACCCAGGAAGATAGGAGTGAGATTTTGGACCAGCCTTCTAATAGGGTATATAGACAACAAAACTAAGGTGGACCTTTGCCAATTCCTAAAGCTGTAATATCCTAGAGTTCAAAAGAATTAGACTTGATTACCCTGAAATTCCTCTTGTCCTGAATAAGCAAGATTATCAGACTGTCTCTTCTTTTAGATGACAACAGAAACCTAAATATTGGTTGTCTATATTCTTATTTAAGTGTGCTTGCAGATCTATAATTATCAAGAATATGTAAAGCATTACAGTGGTAATTTCCAAATATGGTTTGCTAAGCAGTTGGATCCTGCCTGGCCATAAGCCATAAATACAGTAAACCAGCAATACATTGCATGCTTGGATAATACACACAGATGAAACAAGAGTCTCCATAAAAAAGGGCTCACAGGCATCACAAGGAGCAGGGTTCACTTCAAGATAAGTGCTAAAACCTTGTCTGATGCTGTATTAACAGTCTTTACAGACATACATAACAGTTCCTGGCATTTCTGCCATCCATCTCCTCATTATTACCTTATTGTCTAGCACATCATCATCTTTCACAGACAGAGAAATCTTTGCTAATGTTGACTTCCAAGTGCGCAATATGAACAAGAGTAAGAAACGTCATTCAAGAAGAAGGTCTAGTGAAGGGTCTCTAGCAGGTAGGATTAGCAAGTTTCACTATTGATAAATCATTGGAATTCTTCCTCTGGGTATGTACATTTGCTTTCTACGACAGCACAGCTGATAATAAAATTAAAAAGCCCATCATGAGAAAAAAGTCTTGGTGCAAAGAAGCCTCAAAAATACATAATCACCCAATACAATACAGGAAAGGTCAAACTGACTCATTGTGCTTAGAAGAGAATAGTACTAATACACATTTATAAATGGTGGAAAAATACAGTTGATCCAATAAGTGCTAAATGCTCCCTCCTCCTGGGTCCTCAGGGAAACCATCACTTCACCAGAATGCCTACAGCATTTTGCAGAACTGAGTAAAGTAAATATAAAAACCTTCTGAACTAAAAATAGGGTGACCACTGAGGTCTGAAAAGGAAGGCTAACATAACTATAAAAACCTATCTCTTTATCGTTTGACAACTATGTGCCTTTTAGATGACCATCTAGTGAAAACTCATTGACTGTTGCATGCTGCTGAGTTAAAGGGGATCAAGGTCAAATCATTAAGGAAGAAAAGAAGAAGAAACAAAATCCTAACATCAAACAGTGCAGTCCAGAACCTGGGAAATAAAAGGGAATCCTACATACAATAAAAAGTGAACAAAATCCATTGTTTTTACTTGTGCAGTGATGCCAATAATTATAATTTTAAAAGAGCTCAACATTTTTTTTCTATTTTTTTTAATTAAAAAAAAAATCATGAGAATCTGAGCTTCTATTTTCAAAACTGAATTTCTGTATTTTATAGCTTTTAGTAGACATTTGAAATATGGAAAACATAAATCCTAGAAGCTCTAAAAAAAGTCAAGCACAAAAAAAAAGGAGTGTATTACTTAAAATGTTCATAGATTTAGATCAATTTCATGATAATTAGTTTAAAAATTATTAGTTTGTGATTTTTGGATGTTATAGTTCTTCATCAATGGGGAAGAAGAGCTTTCTCAAAAATGGCAGAAATGGAAAAGAGAAAAAACTCATGGAAACATTTAGATGCGACAATCAAAATGGCAGGCAGATTTTTGTAATACAATGGTCTGATTATAATTTTTTTTTTGTAAGCAATGAATGTCAGTTCTACAACATCATACAGATCTTACTTTAGGAAGAGAATAGTGGTCACAATAGTGTTCTGAATTATCATCAGTGATCCAGATGATGGAACAGACCACAGACTCAGTGAGCTTACAGATGATACAAAACTGGAAAGAGTGGATAATGCACCAGACTGGTGTGCTACTATTCAAGAGGATCTCAACAGGTTGAAGAAATGGGCCAAGATTTTCACAAAGATCAACAAAAGAAAATGACAAGTCTTGACCATGGGGAGGAATAAATCTAGTTCCAGTATATGCCCCATATGGAAAGCAGTTTGGCATGGATGGCCCTGGGTGTCCTGGTGGACGCAAAGTTAGACACCAGCCAACAGTGTGTCCTTGTGGCAAAGAAGGCTGATGGTATCTTGTGTTAACAGCAGGTCAAGGTAGGTGATCTTTCTTCTCTACTCAGCACTGGCAAGATGTATGTGGAGTGCTAGGTCCAGTACTGGGCCAGTACGAGAAAGATGAGATCATACTGGAATAAGTCCAGAAAAGGGGTTCAGGAACTGGAGAATCTAACATAAAAGAAGAGGCTGAGAGAGCTGGGATTGCTTGGTCTGGAGAAAAGAAGTTTAAGAGGGATCATAAATACCTGATGTGAGGAGTAAAAATGACAGAGCCAGAATTCTCAGTAGTGTCCAGTGACAGTACAAGAGGAATGGGCACAAACTGAAACACAGGAAATTCCACTTAAACATATGAAAAAAATTCTTCACTATGAGGGTGGTCACAGAGAGAACAGGTTGCCCAGAGAAGCTGTTGAGTCTCCATCCTTGGAGGTACTCAAGACCCAACTAGACAAGGTCCTAACTAAACTGATTTTGCTGACCCGGCTCTGACCAGTGGCTTGGATGAGATGTCTTCCAGAGATGCTTTCCAACCTCAGCCGGAAGGCTCTTTGAGTCTGTCATTCTGTGTTTTTATGAACAGGTTATACAATACAATCTTCTTTTCCAGAGGACTAATTGTACCTCTAGATTGCAATATCTTCTTCCATGCTTCCTTCTCATTAAGCTTGTCTGTATGACAGATGATGATTTTATATTGCTGATAACAAATTTATACCTAATGCACACACTACAGTGTAAGTCCAGATAACCATGTCTGATAAACAATGGCAGCTCCACAGCCATTACACTCTTCCAGCTTTCCATTATAAAAATGAATTCTGATTAGTTATTATCTAAAGGCACATGAAATGAATTTTTTCAACCCTCTTCTCTTCATACCTTGTGTTTCAATACTTCAATGATACATCCATACTGGTCACCGGCAATGTATGTGCACAGAGTAGAGAGCATGCTTGGGTAGGCATTAAAGGAGACTTATCTGGGCATGACTGTGATCTTTCTCAAAAGGCTTAGTTGTCAGTGCAATATGAGCACTCAATGAGCTATTGTCCCTCTAATGAGTCATAAGATAAACAAAGGCTTTGGAAAATGTTAGGAAAAAAAAATTAATACCTAAACAATTAAAAATAGTTCTAAATAAGTTCAGAGCTAGATATAAGATGTATATATACACACTTACATAAATACATATGTGCAAAATATATCAAAGTTATGGCAAACTCCTGGAAGTGAAATTCAGAATTTGAGCACTGCCATAGGTGGAAGAGTTGAAACAGATTTTTAATGTAACATCCAATTCCATGTTTTTTCATCTGAATACAGTATGATTAAGAAACACTTCATTCAAGATTTAAGACAAGGTTGATTTCTGTCCATCTAACTGATATTGGCAGCCCAGACACTAGTCTTGAGAGCACGGCCGTTATTCCTAGAGGAACAGAATGCAATTTGATCTGACAGACTTCATGCTGACTTGGACAAGGGCAAGGTAGGTTGCTTATGTGGGCATGCTCCAAGTCTCAGATCAATGTGAATAATCTTGTGCATGCATCTGTTAAAATAAAATCAGCTTGTCCAACATTTGGAAACAGCTGTAGCAAGGGAATAAGTGGCGTTTGGACATCTATCTTCTGCAACAATCTCTAAAAATTGGAAAAAGCAACCTAGCAACTGTGTATGAGGCAAACAGAGAGACAAGTTGTGAGAAATCCAGGTTAGTCAGGACATGATGATTCCAACTAGTATAAGGCTGTTCGTAAGTTTACCTGATAGAAGAACTGCTCACAGCTTGTCAGAACTTCAGAGCTCTGTAACAGAATTGAAATGAATATGTAGCAGCTTTCATTACACAGAAGCAAAAAATAATTGACATCGACCACCTGCTGAGAGAACATCAGTACTAATGTAATGAACTTCAATTTGGAGAAGACAAAAAAATGCTTTCTCACAGTGATGAACAGGTACTACTAAACACTTGTCTTCCAATGTGTCATGCAGAGCTGGAGTCCTTGAAAAGAGCATAGAAAGAAAATCATGCTCCATGATAGTTTATGGAACTATCCACTCTGGTTGCTAGAGTCTGTATACCTCCTTATATGTCTAAAAATGCTATTACGAATATCAGTAAACGCATATTGTAAATATGTTCTGCATATACACATAAGTATGTATACATATCCATGCATACACGTCTGTATATTTGCATACAAACTTATATAGTTACAGTATATATTCATCCAAGAAGGCAAGCTGGAAAGCACAATGAATGATCATGAAGAATTATCAAAAAGACCTCACAGCTCCTAGAAAATCCTTGAAAAAAATACTACGATATACATTAAAATATAAGAACCCTTAAAATAGATGAATACAGTTATGTGAAGCTTTGCAGAGTCACCAAGGGCATGAGGAGTTCCAGTAATGAACATAAGAAGAGAGAAATAACAAAATTGTTTGAAAATTTGGTATGCCCTGATGAAGGAAGAGTCAGGAGAAAGAGTGCATTCTGTATAGCTCCCCAGAACCACCACACAAATGGAAAACTAACAAATCTACAAATCAGATATTTAAAGAAATGAGTCCAGAGCATAAATGGTCACTAAACTGTTTAGAAGTCAGTCATTCCTTAAACCAATAACAATTAGAAGAGAGGAAATATTTCAATATTTGTCTACACGTGTCTACAGGATAAATTCTTTAGAACTATAGATGATGCTGATAAATAAACCTATGTCACAGAAACACAGTCTTTAAATCAAATGAGGATTTGACCCACTAATGCTGAAAATGTCTCACTGGGGATGAATCTGGAGAATTATACTTCTTAGAAAGTCAGAAATTTTAGAAAACAATGAAATATAGCCTGTGTTCTTTACAGAATATTGTCATGAAAGAGCATCCCTGCAGTTCTGACTGTGAGCTCTAATGCAAAAGCTGCTAAGAGCCACCAGCATTCTGGGAAGCACTTCTGAAAAAAATTAGGACAGAAGCAGCATGACAAAATCTTATTTTTATTTTCTTATATACCAATGTTATCTTCCTTCATCTGACACATGTTTCTTAATCAAGTTGTGCTGCTTATTCTGCTCTGTGCGCTGAAGAACATCACTCGAGAGACCCCTTTTTTATGGAAATTTCATACAGACAGACAAGTTTTGTCCTTGCACATATGGAAGTGAGAACTGAATTTGCATGTATTTCTTCACTGACAAGGGGATTTATACAATATTTGGTATTCTGGGTACACTATGTTGGTTAACAAGACTTTGAGTCTGTCTTTGTTAGGCTACATTTTGGTGTGAAGTTGTGAACATTTATTCAAGTTGGATATGTTTTTTTTCTCTGCACTCTGTATGGAAAAACTAAGTCCAGTGCTTTGTGCCTTTGGTGGAATCATGGGAGACTTTGAAAACTAAAGAGCACAGAGATAAGGCCAGTGAATGTATGTTATATAAGAATGCATTCTTAAAATAATAATTAACATAATGTGTAATCAAAAAGAGTCACCCCTGACCATAAAGGGTTTCTAACATGAAAAAAAAAAATCACAGAGTTATATGAGCACTAGTATTGTAAGTGACACCATACAGATGAACAAGAAAGACGCACTTTATTTATGGGACACTAGTATTGTCCCCCACAGAGATATGTTAACTCTGTATAGAAACAATATCTGAAAATGGCATTTATTCAAATTCCCTTATTATGTAATATTTAGAAAATTTACAGAACTAAAAATCTCTGATGTGGCACTTAGGTGAAAATCTATGTAGAAATAAGGTTATAAATTCCATGAATCCACACAGCCTTAAAAAGGGGTCAATAGTCTCAGTAGTTCAGTAGTTCAGTGCAGAATTGGACTTCTTCACCCTGCCCTGAACTATTGTCTATTTTCAAATTTCATTATTATAAGGACATGAAATTTAATTAACTGCAGATTAAACCACAAGTTATGAAGATACTTTTCAGAACTCTGGAATAACATGTTTTGAAATATATACATTAGAAAATAAAGAGCTGAATAGTCAAAGGCAATAGAAAAAAATATCTTGCTCAGGTACACATTATCTGAATTTTCCAATTCAGACACAAGGAAGGTATACAGGTTTGCAAGCTATGTAATTATTATATATGTATTGCTAGAGTAAGAGAAACTAGGCTGATAGACTTAATCCATTAAATAAAAAAATCTATATTGCTTAAAAATATAATCCTAAGTGTCTAATGTTGTTTTGAATGTAGACATGTTGCCATTTAAAGCTGGGACTGTATCTTGCATGATACTTCCTCCTGTTCATTGGTCACACTGGAAATTTTGAAGTAATGGTATCCACGTCAACCTCCTTTTACTCCACTAAATTTGCAGTGTGCCTGTTTGAGGCATCACATTGTGTAGAAAAAACCCACAATACTAAAAAAAAATCCTCCTTCAAGGTCCTGTAATTCACATCCTTCGATGGAAAATACCAAATTCTCTCCTGATGGCTTAAATACCAAACTAGAGTCTTTTTGGAAAATGTGTGCTGGCAATCCACAAGTCATCCTACAGTTAAACAAATTTTAAAGAATTTCCTGAAGGAGTATCTTTATATATGGCTTATAGACAGATAAAAAGACCTAAAGGTCTTTTCAGGACTTCACTCTATAATAAGACTATTAATTTAAACAATTTAAACAAAGGAGTCAAGATAATTTCAAACTATTTGAGTCTGATTTTCAGTAGAGCCTCAAATACATGGAAACTATCAATATATATTTGACTTCTCTAGTGGATAAAGGTATCTCTTCCAAAACAGTATAAATAAAAGACAGTTGAGGATTTTAACTGAGAAAACCATGCTGGACTAGTATGATCACTGGTCTCAGATCTTTAATCAGATGATCACTAGTATGTTTAGTGGCTTCAGGGTATCTATCACACCACCTCTGTGTGTTAAAAAGATATTATTGTAGTCATTTTTAGTTGGCAAGCAGGTGCTAAATGATTTACTGAACACAGAACAGAGATTTACTCAAGATGGAGCAGGAAATTGAACTGTCTCAATTTGCATTTGTTGAAAATATTTTGCAGACAAAGAACAATTATTATTTTTAGGTTTTAGACCATCACATTTAAATTAAAGAAACAGTGAGAGCAATCTGCAATTCCAGTCTTCAGTTGTCTTCTTCATTCACACAGACAAGGAAAATATTTATAACAATAACTGTAAAGATTTTTGTCATAACTGAGTTGTGTGAAAATAGAAGAAACAATAACCTTGACTTCCAGAAAAAAAGAAAAAAAAAAAGTATTAATGAACACTTGTAAGCCTTGCATCAAGATTGCATATATATTTATACCAGTATAAAGTATAAAATGACTTACAAATGGAGTCAGTTGGCCTTTTGATATGCCTTACTATGTGTTTTCAGCTAGAATTACACACTATAGACAGGAAATGCTGTATATACACTGGATCATCTGATATCTTACAGCAGCATAGCAGTTCTGCTATGCTGGAGCAGATCTGTGATTAGTTCAGCATTCTGTCTTCAAGACTGGCCAGGGCCACATACATCAGAAGAAGATGCAATGTACCCATGGTAGAAAATGATGGAGTAATCTGCCTCCTTAAAACATATCTTTGTGCTCTTGTCAGTTAAAGATTACCTTGTGCCCTGAAGAATGATGGTAATGACTTGAAGGATGAAGGATTGAATCTTCTTGTTTCAAGCTGTGAAGTGTGACAAATATAAGAAGAAATACACTCTCCAAATGGGTTGTTGCGAATATGCCTATTACAGTATGTCTGAAACATATTATCATCAATAGTACCAAAGAGAAAATACTAGATAGATGACTAGTCTGGTCTTGGATACTTTCTATTTCCTTTAAATTATGTAGAATTACTTACTATCCTTCAATTATTTCACTATATGACTTTACGCTTATAAGGGTAGCCAATGGTGCTGATGATTAATATTTTTGTATACAATTATTTTATAGGAACTGGGATAACAGATAACGTGCCATTCTGTTTTACTGACTGTGTTAAAAATTTACCAATGACAGAGTGAAAATACTGGATAAAAATGTCTCTGTTTATTTTTATACTTAAATTCTGAAGCACATATTCAAACCTTAAATGAACTAGGATATATTTTTTTATTAAATGAGTAGTCAGAATTTTGATGACAGTGTGAAAAAGTGCAGAAGAGTAATGTGAAAATACTTGATTGTACAGTAGGTAAAACAACACTTAAAATAAAATTATGCACATTAGAGGAAAAATCCCAATTTTTTTCATGTAAACACTGAAGAGGAGCTACCACTGGTAGTTAGTAACTGCAAGTTGTTAAGCTTACTACTTAGACAAAGATATTTTAATTATAATAAATAGTTCTATGAAAATATTGCTTAAGTGTAAAAAGTAAAAATGCTAAAGATTGTAAATTAAAACCAAAATGTTTAAAAATTATGAAGAAAGGAAAAGAAAATAAAATTATTTATGACCCTCATACCCCAAAGGGATAACAATACTTGAAAAGAAGCAAAGGGCATAAGGGATTATCAAAAATATACAAACACTTTTGTAAAAGAACTGACCTTTAAACCGTGGGCACGTAATATAAGCCTGTAAAATCAGGGATTCCAAGAAGAAGGTGAATAAGGAAGGAGTGTTTATTGTTCATCTTAAAACAAAAATTGACTTAAAGGACTGAAATCTTCAGACTGGAAGTTCAAAACAGCAGGTATGCTATCACCTTGGTCATAGCTGAATTCTGTGCATGCAAGAAAATGACCGCCTCAGTTTGCATAGGCTCAAAAGATTTCTCGAATTAATGGGAGAAAAAAAAATCACCAAGAATGAAGCAAAGCAATAACAGCTGGCTAATGGAGAATATAAGTACACCTGAAAAATATAACAATATGGTTGCTCCTTGCCACAGTCTGGTGTCAAAACAAAGGCATAGAACTAGCTGTAATTTTTTTCCTGTTGTGGTATGACTACTCTCATACAATAGTATAGTACATTTAAGCTATTACAGTACCATTTCCCAATCTCTGTTTCCAGGATGGTTTCCATGAATTTGAGGGTTAGATTTTAAGTTTCTCAATTCTGTCAGTGAAGCAGTTTCAAGCACAAGAATTTTTGATATCTTACACTGGTAAGTATCTGCTGCTAAGTGCCTAATAAAAGTCACTTATTAGCGTGTCATGGAGGAAAATATTAAACACCATTTATCCTCAATTCCAACATAATTTCAGCATTTAGATTACAATTTTCCTTTTTCAAGTTCAACCTATGGCTCAGAATGAGAGCCATGGTGAATGAATTTATATCTAATGTCTGTTTGAAAGTTATTGGTGACCTGCCATGTTGCAATTTAGCAGTTTAAATCTCAATAGACACTAAACTATCTTTTTATTGAGGTTGTTATTATTATTAGTGGTAGCTGAAGGAGTATGAGGAATATGTGCACAGAGGTTGGTAGCTTGGCACTAACAAGGAAGAAACTGCAGGTGATGGCATACTTTTGAAACAGCTGGGAAGCTTACTTATTCAAAGCTCTCAAAAATAAATAAGATATAATCACTTAACTATGCACTTATGGTAAATGACTTCTGGGAAAGGAGTACGAGCAACTCACATCAAAGATTTATAATCCTTATTTTCATAATACAATCTGCAAGTTTTTCCACTTGAAACAAATAAGACTCAAAGAGCAGGATAGGATTTCCACATTGGAAATTGCCCACTATTCTTTGCATTCTGGTGCGTGAGGTATTGCTTATTTCAGAAACCCACTTTTAACAAACAGAAAACCACACATAAAAACCACAGACTTCTATTTCCCATCACAGCTATGACCACTCCAAAAAAACTAATTGAGACCTGACATCTATAGTTTGTCCTTTGGTTCATGCATCACCATCTCTGTCAGCCTGTTGGGAATGAGCATTGCTACTGCTGGTGTATAGAAGACAGAGTGGCCTCCACTCTCCTCTCCAGTCACAGGACAGATCATATATATGATAGTGATGGTTAATTACTAGATAATAACAATCACATGGTAATCAATTAAAATAGTGGATTACTTGACCTTCTGTAAGCATCTACAAGAATTTGTTATTAAAAAGGTCCTGTGGAAGCAGAAGCAAGTTCTAGGCTGGTGACTGGTTTATTACAGGAAAATATGCATTATTTCTATACATTAATAGATTCTCTAGACTATCTTAAGATGAAGATAAACAACTTTTTTACGAATATACAGAAAAATCTGTTAAATTACCACCAAAATAACAGAGCCATATCTGAAAAGAAATTTTTTCCAATACTGATGTTTTCATCTTAACTGAAATAGGCAAGCACTGTGACTTCAGTGGCTTGCGATAGCCAAGAAGTTATAGATAAATTTGGTAAGACTTAAGGTCATGATATTTTGTTGTAAAATTATCAAGTATTTGTCTCCCAAAACTGACCATGTTAAAATAAAGTCAGATATATTTATTTTTTTAATAAGTTTTCCTGTGTTCTTTTCTGCTAGAAAGTCTTTGTATGTCCTGAAAGTTGAAAAAGACTTTTTTACTTCATTAGCTCTTCATATTTTTATCACTCTAGCAAAGACAGGAAATGAATCGACCTCAGACTATACAAAGACTTCTTTCCAGAACTCTTGAGCTTCATATTGCTGTTTCCTTCAGTACATGGTTCAGATATGTTCAGGACTCTTCAGTGTACCAAACAAAAGAAAAAGAAAGGCTATGTTTAGAAGGGAGTTTCTCATTTTCTAACACTAACTGGGGGTGTTTTCAAGTCCATGAGCAAATATATCAGAATACAAATTCTGCCTAAATAACAAAATATATACATCTAACTTGTAGGAAAAAAAACACAACAAAGAGGAAAACACCAAAAATTCTGCAAGTTGCATAGTCAGTCTTCAATGATGCTGGAGATGCCAGCTGCATTCTGAATAAAACACATAATAAATGAAATATCCACTGCAATCACCCACTAATGCATTATCCTCTGTTTGTCCCTTGAACTTCTTTTTCTATGTCTCTTCTTCCTTGGTTTGAAGTTAACCTTAAAGCTTTTGTTAAGACCATATCCTTTCCTCATGTCAGCTCCACTGCCACAGATGATTTATCAGGAAACAGACAGAAGGAGCAATAAATGCCATCCAGTCTGGCACTGGCAGGGAGTGGTATGATACTTTGTTACCAGATGCACAGAAATAATTTCAAACAACCAGGAAAATGTAAAGAAACAATATTCCATAATCACAGAGAAATATTGTTAGTATTAAGAGTTATTTGTAGTAAAATAATTTTATTCTTTGTTCAGCTTTAAGTATGATTTCAACCTGATATTGCTCTTTTCAACTTAATGTCACCCCACATGTTCAAGGTGCACTGGTTTATTTATGTTCAGTGTTTCCAAATCTGATTATCATTATTATTTAAAGGTTAAACGTGTGTTTGTTGTTTATCTCCTTACAGTTTAAGCTGACTCAAAAGTACTACTCTGAATTATGTATTGGTTTTTTTCTTGCATTATTACGTTCAGAAAGTGCTAGTTTGTGCCAAATATTTGAGTGGTGAAACCTTTGCCATTCAATTTTGGCCTTAGAATACAAGCATCAGACAAAAATGCTCACCCCTCTCCCAGTATGAGCTATTCACCATTTCATTTTGTGGCATTCAGTGTTAAAATGATTTTTACAACCTGGTGCGTGTTAATGCATGAAGAACAGTTGAGAAGATAATTTTATTGCTATTTTGAATCAAATTATATTGTTTCTATAGGGGAGTTGATTGTTTCCAGACCCATTCCCTATAAAATAATCATGATTATTTAAGGCCTGACTTTTCTATATTAGACGTTTTATTAGATGTGGGATATATATGTATATATACATATTTTTATATATATATATAAAATTAAAGCACCCTAGATTTTCTCGTAAGTTTGAAAAAGCAGAGATTGTAATGAAATGTATAGTCATGGCCCAGTTTTACCATTCTCACGCTGAAGTCAGTTCATACAGTGGAGAATGCTGAGATGCCAACACGTCAAAGACAGAATCAAGGATTATTTTGGTGATGCTTCTGTTTCTTTGAACAAGACTCCCTTGATGCTTGGCCAAGTAGTTGTTTAGTTAAATATTTCCATTCCTATCTGTCAATCTCTTTCAGGATACAATGCACTATGGAGTTTTGTGAGACTTTGAGGATTGAGAATTTTGCATCTTTCCACATGTATTAGGGAAATCACAATTTATCCTTATATAAGGTATGGAGCCTGGGCTCTTTTTTTTTGAAAAAATAATTATTATTTTAGTAGCTGTCATATATACTACAGAGTAGAACAAGAACTCATTATTCTTTTCTACTTTGCATGCCAAGAATTGTAAATGTGCAGTCCTTAATGATGCTATCACAGAGTTTCATCTATACTGTACTTCACATCAATACACCTTGTTAGGATCAAGCCTAGTAATATATGTAGTGCCTCCTCCAGAGCATGGGAAGGAATAGATCTGCAAATGAAGTGGCATTATTCTCCATTCATTCTGCACCCAGGAAAGCCTCCTTCTAAACTTAAGTCATGCTTTATACAAGCCACACCCTCCTTTGCTATCACACCCTGCTATAGTAGATATGATTTCTAGGCAAATGTCATTTCACATGGTTTGTTTGTTTTTTGCAGAGGAAAGAAAAGCATTTCCATCATAGAAGTACAATTCAACAACTTTACTAAGTGAGATAGGATCAATGCTATTTTTCTTTCTTATGCAATATATAGATTTTTCAAATACATACCTATCTAAATGACATTCCTCTATCAATAATGTAATCGTACAGGTTTCAGTACTTTTTACCTTGAGTTATAATGGCCTTGCAAGTGAATCTGATGCTTTAGTAGACAAAATGTCATCTGAGTACATTGGAGAATAAATCATATAAGCCCACCCTTCTGATGAGTAGATGGAAAGTCAGTGGATTTAACAATACTTTGATTAAAAATGTCCTTCTGATGGAAAAGGCATAATATAATATATCACAAGAACACACCATTTTTACATAGACTGATATCTCATGGAATGTTCAGTTTCTATTACAAGTTTGTGCTATTTTTTGTGCAGGGAGTAGGTGTTGAGAAGGTCCAGTACTGAAAATTATCAATAAGCTACATTCATTCCTGTTAGCCCTTATTTTACTGTCATTTTAAGGTGGGTGAACATATGCATGGTACTTAAGGGATAATGCAGAAAGTAAAAAAAAAAAAAAAAAAAAAAGAAAGAAAACCTATTTT
>WTSP01023880.1:0-65484 GCA_025331215.1 Actenoides lindsayi
TTCTCTTCTCTTCTCTTCTCTTCTCTTCTCTTCTCTTCTCTTCTCTTCTCTTCTCTTCTCTTCTCTTCTCTTTTCTTCTCTTCTCTCTTCTCACTTCTCTTTTTCTTTTTTCTTTCTTTTTTTTTTATTTTTCTTTTTTCCTTTTCTTTCTTTTTTTTTTTCTTTTCCTTCTTCCTTTTTTCTTTTTTCTTTTTTCTTTTTTCTTTTTTTAATTTTTTCCCCTTTTTCCTTTTTCCTTTTCTTCTTTTTTTTTCTTCTTCGTTTCTTTTTCCTTCCCCTTCTTCCCTCCCTTCTTCCCTTCTTTCCCTTTCCCTCTCCCTTTCCTCTTTCCCGCTGCTCCTTCACTTCCTACCCCTGCCTGCCCCTCTGCCTGTTGCAATCCACCTGCGCTGCCCGGGCGGGCGGTGGGGGCGCAGGACGCGTCCCTCTCGCCGGGCTCCCACCGTCGGGACCCCTTCCGCTCCCCTCCCCAGCGCTGCCGTCGTGTCCGTCGTACCCCCTCCTCCCCCCCCCGCCTCCTCGGGCCAGCATCTCCGTGCGTGCGGCGGGCGGAGGGGGCTCGGGGGCTGGGGCTGTGGCTGCCCGCGGAGGCATCCCACGCGATATTGCCGCCGGGAGCGGGGCTGTGCCGGGGCAGCGAGCATTGCTCAGCCCAGCGATCAGAGCCCTGCGCCCGGCTCTGCTCCAGCGCCTCGCTCCAATACCGCCCGAGTGAGGAGGTGGGGGCCATTGAGGACCTGCCAGTTCCGCACGCAGGCCCGGGAGAATAATAAAACCCCTCAGGAACTTCAAAGCCAGGTTGCGGGGCGGTAGGGAAAAGGGTGTGATCTCCCTTGACTTCCTCGCAGGGATTTTTTTACGGGAGGCAAAAAGGGGCGAGGGCCATCTCCAGCCCATCCGAGGGGTATCGGGGCTGGGTGGGCTGTGGGAGCGCGCGGGAGTGCGGTGCCGAGCGGTTGTGCTCCATGGATAGATACCGCCTTAGTCGCTATCTTTGTCCTCTAGGTTTCTTGGATCCCCGAGATGTATTTGTCTTGTCTGTCTGGGGCTGCTTCTCTAAGTCTCTGTGTAAATTCAAAGGCTTTTTTTTTTTTTTTTTTTTCCCTTTTCCTCCTCTCCTCAGCTCACCACCTTTTTTAATTAAAGCTTTTAACTTGCCTGGTGTTTACTGTCTTATGTAAAGTATCTAAACAAACAGTCCCAGACGGATACAAATACCAAAAGGGAGCTGGCCCCCCATTCTTACCCCTTTATTTTCTGAAAAAAAAAAAAAGCGCATCTCCCCATGTCATAGTTACAGTTCCAAAAGGAAATTGCTTTTATTTGTAAAGAAGGCTTTAAAAAGCAGTGACATGAAGGGGAAAAGCTCCTTAAGGGAGGAAGGTCACGGGGTTAGGGGTGAGATTAAAGGAGCGATCTTTCCACCTCGCAGGGAAAGCAGCGCCAGAGCCTCCCAAAACCGGGGAGAAGGGCTGCGGGGGGGGAGGTGGGGCGAAGACAGAGAGTGTGATGCTGGGGGCCAGGGCTGGAGGAGGCCGCTGGGCCCCAAGCAGTCCCTGCTCCCACACAGGCACCTTTCAGCTGTCAGAGAAGGCAGCGGATGCAAAGAGGTGAAATCCTTTTCTTCAACGCCCAAACCTCACATCCTCTGTGTCATCCAGCAGGAAGCATCACGGTGGGGAAAGCGGCCCCTCCGGAGCTGCAGCTCAAGCACGCAGTGGGACATGGAGAGCCGTGGAATGCAGAGGGCAATGGGAACGGGGGGCTCTTCTCTCTGCTGGAGCTGGGGGAAGAAGGCTGTGCCATCTGTCTGCGGGAAGCCGAGCTGAGCAAAGGAAGGCGACAGGACCACGCAAACAATCGCCCCCAACCCTCCCTTCCCCGCTTCCATATCCATCCATGCCCGCTGCTGGTTTTGCAGAATAATGGTCCGTGGTGAGGGCAGGTCGGAGAGAGGGATGCAGACTCACTTCCCTTCGTCTCCCTACAAAGGCAGCACCCTGGCTGGTCTCAGGCATGAACAGCAGCCTCAGGCTCCGGAGTCAACCCTGGCAAAGGCAGCTGCATCCCCTCAGCATGTCCTCTGCCTGCCAGATCCCTTTTCCATTCCCCTGCCCCTCTGGGCAGGCACAGCCCACTCCCCTCACCAGTCCCAAATGGGGGCTGTGCCAAGCACAGCCCAGAGCAGAAGCCCAGGGCCATTTCTGTAGGCCAGCAAGGAGAGGAAGATGCAGATGCAGTCTCACTATGGATGAAAAATGTCTTTTCCACTGCTAAGAGGGTTGCAAACATCCCTAAGAGGCATGCAAGCATCTCTCCTTGCTCTAGCTGGGGTTTGGGTCCCAGATTGTTCACCTCTTGAGCTCAGGAAGTCCTTGGTAATAATTGATCTCCCCGTGGCAAGGGAATGTGCCAGTGGTGACACTCCCCTTGCTTCTGGGGTGATGACAGCACAGGTGAGTGACTGGGACATTTCTCTGCAGCCCTGAGGAGATGTCCCAGAGGAAGAGCATTTGGAAGGAGAGCCAGGGCTGGCCATGTTTCTGGGTGTAAGGATCTGCCTGACTCATTCAGGGGTCCAAGAGCAGCATAGTGCAGTTACCCCATCACCACACTGAGGCATGAGCATCACCAGGGACATTTCTACCTGGGCCGCACAGGAAGATGTGGGACATTTACCCGGCACAGTGTTTGACACAGAAGTTGGTGAGATGGCCATGTCCTTGCCTTGACCCTGAGCAGAATAATTTGTCCTTCCACCATCTCTCCCACCCTTCTCTGCAGTCCCAGAGCTCTGTGACATTTGGGTAACATGTAGCTGGCCCTCTGACGCTTCTACTTGGCGCTGCCAGTCCCCAAAACTACTCTCGCTTTCTTCTCTAAAGTGCAGAGGCTGCATTGTCTTCATAATTTGGAAAGCATGTGCAAGCATAGAAAAAGAATGGATGAGTGGGTGGCTGCTCCTGTCCTAAAATATGTGCATTTGAATTGTCTGAGGGAATTTCTGACATTATCCTGCATTGGTTTGGGGTTTTATTAGTGACATTCAGTAAATATTCCCCTGCAACCTGCGTAGCAAATGCCCAGCCACGCTCACTGGAGATGACACACAGCGCTCTGCCTGCCACAGCAACTGCATGAGGATAGCAAATTCATCCACACTTTTGCTCACAGGTGCTGGAGCTGTATTACCTTGAGCAGAAGTGGCTCCTGCACACATCTGAGGCTGGGTCACAGCCCCTCCAACCTGCAGGACTTATTGTGACATGGAGCATCAGCAAACGATCCTGTCCTGTGGTCCTCCACCCAGCAGCATGGACTCTCCTCACTCAGGCAAGCAACAGTGGCTCATGTGGACCAGGAGCTTGTCCTTTTCTTTCCCCTTCCTTTTCTGCATCACTAGTTTTATATAAAACCACAGGATAGACCAGAAAGCCTGGCACAGACAGCTCACCAAGAACTGACTAGATATTGTAGGTACACACTGCTTCTATAAATATTTATGGAGGTACAGGCAGCCTTGGTGTGGGCAAACACAAATGTAAATAATGTTGTATATTCCTAGCATTCTACGGGCGGTGCTGTGAGCAGGAATAGCAGTTCCTTGTGAAATCAATTTAATGAATCAGTTATAGTAGGAGGGAAATAATCCCAGCAGCATTATTATGCCCGATAGCAAGAGTGTTGCAATGACATCTGGGTTATTCAGTGAGCCTCTGGCTGGGAACATGGACACAGGGAGAGGAGAAGAGACCCTCCACAAGCTTCCCAGGAGAGGAAGATGAAGATGATGAAGAACCACCAGAGGAGAGATATGGGTGCAGGTAACAGAAATGAGATAGAGTTGGGTTTTCCTTGTTGTTATACACAAGGATGTTGTGATGTTCACAGGGATGGTGGCTGTTGGGATGAGGAGAGGCACCCTGGGCAGAAGAGCTTGCTTGGGGGGGGGGGGGGGGGGGGGGTGACTGGGCAGGGACACGGAGTGATGGGGAACAAGGGAGAGGGTCTGCATCCACCTTCTGCTGGTTGCCCACCAAACAAGTGTGTGAAGCCACCTGGGGCTTTGTCTTCATAGTTTCCAGGAAAGTAGGAGCAGGGGAAGTAAGTGTTGATTCTCATATTAATATTGATATCAGCATACATTAATTCTCAGGTGGCTTCTTGTAGTTGAACCCATGCAGTGTGAAGGTTATTTCCACAGCCTGTTGAGGCCAAGGTTGCTGTAGCTAGATAATTTTTGTGATCCTACCAAATTCCCAACAATCAGGTCTGGATTGTTTTCATGCATTCATCAGTGATGGGAAGAGATGAATCTTTACAGGCAAAGACCCATAATTCAAGGTAGATCTGTGACAGACTTTCCTGGTGTCTTTTCTCAAGTAAAAAGAATAGCGGGGCTTGGCCCAAAGCCAGGCAGAAGATATGTCTTAACGAAAATCTATGAAGGTTGCAGTAGTATGTAGTCTCCTCAGCCAGCACAAAAGTGATGCAAGAAGAGTTGATGCAAAACTGATTTTTCAAAATTACTCCAGTGACAATGGATTTTATTTTATATTTTCTAAATGGAAGCAAGATGGGAAGAGGTTAGTAAAGCATGAGAGAATTTTCTCCTGAGTCCTTCTGACTGTTTGCCAGGGACATTTTCCACCCATATTTGCTACCTGATCAGGAGCGGTAAATTCTCCATTTCCCTTTCTGTGCTGTTTCCTGCCTTCTGGACATGAGGAGCTCTGCTTGTGATGGTGGTGTGAAAAACATTCAGGATTCAAGTGCTGGGAAACTGGGGAGGTGTTCTTAAAAGAAAGAGATTAATTTAGCGTGCATTAATATGAAGAGCCAAGCTCATCTCCCTGGCAGCTCTGCAGGCGAGGATGGGGTAGGGTGTAAAGTCCGTGATCCCTGGTGAGGTACGTGCCTCTGCCAGCCCTTCCTTCAGGCACCCAGTGAGTCACAGCGGCTGCACCGGCAGGCTGCCTTCTGGGGGGGGGGGGGGGTGTCTGCTTTCATGTGAGAGAAAATACCCTTCATCTGTGATAAATGTCCAAGCCACCAAGCACCACCTGAAAGACCGCACTGCCGGGAGTGTAGGAGAAATGAGTCGTGGGCCGGTGGTGTGTTTCCCCACTTTGATCTCCATTACTCTACTTGTTGCTCTGGCTTGATTTTTACATACCCGTGTGTGATAGCTTGGTCCTGAGCTCACCGAGGCAGGATTTGTCTTCTCCAGGCATGCTCACATATGTGCCCTTTGGTGATGGCAGCTGCCTGAGCACTGCTGCCTCCCTCTCTCTCCATCTTACCTCCCTGGTGCATCGGAGCCAGTTCCCCGCTGTGTGACCTGGTGAGCACTGGTACCAGCTTGTCCTAAGGGGTGGAACCTGTCCTTGGGGGCAGGCACTGGGTAAACCAGCAGTGCCACCAGCAGATCCACCTGGAGACCACAGCTTCCACAACTGACAAAACAAGCTGGGGGTTTGCTTCCCCGTGTCTCCTGTGGAGACGGGACTCTGGGTCTGCAGATGGGACATGCTGTTGACGCTGGCGTAGAGCTGTGCAGGAGTTGCCCATATTGGTACCTGCTTTGTTACTGATCTCTGTTCATCAGGTTGTTTCCCTCCCATCAAGAACAGTTAGACCTGTGCTGGGCAAGTAGGTGGGAAAGATAGGGAGCACAGTAGCATGCCCAGTGTTGAAGCAGGGGTGAAATGACGGTTCCTTTTTTCCTTCTCCCTTTTGCATGGCCTGGAGAGATCCTATCTAGGTACAGGGCTAAGCCAACTTCATGACTCCTGGTCTCTGGCCTCCCTAGGGCTGCACAGCCATGCTACCAAAAGTGAGTATTTTTGTAAGGTAGGACCAGCTCCTGGCTGCTGACCAACCACTTTTTGAACTCCATTCATGTAGGCCTTCAGACAAACCACTGAAAAATAAAGCCCATCAGGTACCACTGACATGCGTAGGATTTCATCTGGCTCCCAACCTGTGTAAGGCTTTTATAGGGCACTAATAATCATATGGTGTGCTTCAGATCTTGCTTTTTAATTTTCTACTTAAGGGCAAGACTAGGTGCTTTCTGCAGAACATGAGATTCTTTAATTTTAGACACGAGGTCTGGCACTCTTTGTGGAAGCCAGCTGTCTTCTCATTTTCCTAGCAGTGCTTTCATTCTTCTGCATTGCAAGCCAGCTCTTTTTCTGTGTGGGATCCTTCTCACCTCAGCCCTTTCCCAGTTACATAAAGAAGGAAGAGCACTAAAAGAGTGGCCGTGCTGTTGAGGCCCTTTCTGATGCGTTGCTGCCTGCCAGATGTCTGCCTATGGTTATTTCCAAATAAAAGCACTGCCAGGCAGCAGGCCTGGATCTGTAGCGTTATCTGTAAAGAGCAGTATATGGGATAAAAGTACAGAGTACCCTTAAGAGCAAAGTAATGCATCTTAGGCTTGAATCAGAGATCATCAGAGACAGGACATCTCTTTGTAAAGTCTGCAGTTGTTATATTGTTCTGTAGCCTTCCTCTGTCCCTCATTTTGAAGTTGGTATTTGTGTAACATCTAAAAACCAATGTGTGGAAGAAGCATGCAGAGATAACTTCTACAAGTACAGCCCCATAGCTTGGTTTAAAGAAAAAGAGAGGTTCCCTACATTCCTTCTGGATGTCACCTTTTCCCTTGCTGAATCCAGAAAGAAGCCGTATTCCTTCCTCCATACTCACTGCTGACAGTGTCAGCTGGAAGATACACTGGTGAGGGGTTCAAGGTGCTCCTGCTTAGTCTTGGGCTCTAATTCTTTCCTGAACTCCAGCTTCTTGGAAACTCAGGTTTCCTATGCTAAGAGCAGGGACGCATTGTTTCTATATTTATTGGGCAAGACAGATGCCCTTGTTCCTTTGTCACTTGTAGCAGATGAGCTTTCCAGATGGGAACCTCATTACCAAATAGTTCTTCAACAAAAATGACATTCCTTGGTCTGCTTGTTCTCAAGAAGTGCTCTGAGTGACCTTAGTGCGTTCTCAGCCGTCCTTTACAGCTGAGAAATGTTTCTGACTGCAGGGTCACCGATTGCAGTTCTGTATTACTAATGGACTTGGCACATGTATCTAAAGATGGTCTTGTGGCTAACATACAGGGTTGGGAGAAAGGAAGTTCAGTTCTTGTTTGCTTGTGTGAACTTGATGAAATTGTTTTTCTGCAGTTGCCTTACTCGGGTGTACTAAAAGTTTCTGAAAGTCCAACAGCTGTCTAACGGCTGACCTGCTGGCTTGCTTCTCACTGTTTGAGTCAAACGAAGTTCATTCTGCTTGCTTGCAAGTATGGTAGTTACCTGCAGCTTCTGTGAACATCCTTGAGCTAGACCCTGCTCCAAGGGGCCAGACAGCATCAAGGTAAAACTTTTTTTCTGATAGGTATCTCTTCAAAACCCTTGGTAGAAATACTTCTGCCCTTCATCAGCGTTGTATCTGGGGACCTGTTGATTGCCAGCAGCAATTAATGCAGTGCTGGTAGCAGTGCTCGGGAAGGAATGGAAGTGATTGACTTTCAAATTCCGGGCTGTTGTTTGCAGGACTGTGCTTTGGGGAAAGCCCATAAAAAGGTTTCTGTCTAGAACCTAAGTGTATCTGGTGTGGAATTACAGAGAAACAATGAACAGGATAGTAGACAGTACTGCTTTTTCTGAGCAGAGTTGCACTTTTAAGTCCACTTTAGAAGTAGCTTTTGCAAGACAGAACCTTAGACACTTACTTAGGAAGGCAATCCTCCTGACATCCCAAAAAGAACATGGCAGTCTCTAATTAAACAGAGTTATTAACTACCTTATCTCCTTGATGAAACCTGGTAAACTCTGCTCTGACAGACACATGCACTCATGGCATTCTCCCTGGAAATTTGGAAGTTAAGACGTGCTTTCTCTGTTGTCCATATGATTTATTTTTCCTCTGGCTTTTCCTCTGGAGTTGCACTAACACACTGAACTAAGTGCAGCAGTCTTTGCATTGAGCTGTATTTGCATAGAGCTTTATTTGCATGTTGGCTTGTGCTGGTATACAATATTAATAAGGTATTAAAGGAGAGCAGGGAAGGGGGAGGGGCAAGTTAACATTTCAGTCCTGTCTAAGCAGGGCTGTGCAAATAAATTTTCTTTTATCCAGAATTAATGGCTAATATGTTAACTGGCCTCAGACTGGGATTTTGCTTGCCTGGGAAGGATGTCTGCAGCAAGAGGGTGTGCTTCTCACTCTGTCATCCGTGCCTCCAGAGACATTAGTGGGTTTGTCCACCTTCGGCTGGAAGCTGCAAAGCTGCTCATGCAAGGAAATCCATTTGGTTACAACCATGCGGAAAGCCACGGCATGGGAATGGATGAGAGCGAGAAAGCGCAGGGGGGAGGGGGGAACAAAGGAAAAAGCGGGGAAAAAAGCAAGTTTATTACCAAGAGAAAGGTAGAGCCTTGAACTTGGACCCAAGCTGCTCTTACCTAAAAGAGCACACCTATAACAAATTGTTTGGTAGGAGGGTATGTCCCTCAGAGGTGGAGGGGGACTGTGCCGCCATTCAGCATGGTGGCTGTGCTTACCACCCAGAGTTAGCCCAGCCTGGGCATCTGTTCCACTTCATGTGCAGGGCTTGACAGCAGCACCTGCTAATGGAGGTAAGGGTGCTAGCACCTTGTTTTACGCTGCTTTCTGGGGGGCTACCTGTTAGTCTGTGTGGCTAGTGGGCAGGGAGCAGCAGGAGGGACGGATCCCTTGCCTGCTGGATTCCCAAGATGGATGCACCACTGTGACCAGGAGAGCCAGGGTGGGACCTTGGGAGACTGCCCATTTCTCACGTAGTTAGCTCCTGGTGATGCTAATCTGATTGCACAGGACTCTAGGAGCCCAAGTAGTAATGGGTCCTATGGGGGCAGCTGATTAGCATGATCTCCAGGGAGGGGTTGCCTTCACTCTGAAGGGTAAGGAGGAGTTCTGGAGCTTACACACCTGGTACCTTCTTATCAACAGCCCAGGTTTTCAGGTATGCATTACCTGCCCTTGGGCGTGATAGGCCAGAAGTCTTTCAAACCTGGGCTTGCCACTAGTGTAATTGCCTCCTGTGCTAATTGTGAGTCAGCTTTCCTTGGGTTGCTGTCCGACTGAAGTGGACCAGCTTTGCCTAAAGTCTTGGTGTTTCAACTCAGAATAGAAGAATAAGCGAAGTGGTGGGTGGGTGCAACGCTCCTTTCTGTGTGCTCCGTTCACACTGTAGACATTTTGATGGTAACCTGGTAATCCCTCGAGTCACTTGGGGGAACAGTTTGATCTTGCTGTGGGGATGGTGCTACATTATGGGGGAAGCTGTGTTCTTAATCAGTGCAGGAGCCGTGAGGGGAAAAACAAGTCTGCAACATCACTTGGCAACACAATTATTATAATAGGGTTTGCTTCTTCCTACACTGCCCAACTGAATTATTTTCTCCATATGGTGGAGCTACTCTGTTTTTAACTGGTTCTTCCTGCCCCTTCACCAGATGGCTGTTTTCATGCAGGACCTCACAGCTCTTGCACACTGTGCCTTGCTGAGCTGAGAGCAGGGAAAGGAACTCAGGTGAAAGCAAGCTCAAGACAGACACTGTTCGCCTTGGTTGTTGGGGAACGAACATATCTGGAACTAGACATTAGGCATCATCATTAAGATTAATATTTAAATGTTACCTATCAGGATAACTGAAAGCTAGCATCTGGTTTATTTTTGGTGATCATGAGATTTTTATGAGATCATGGAGTTGAAGGAGCTGTAATGGGCTGCGCACCGTAAAGTCTTCCCCTTCTGGGTTGCCAGCTCACTTCATGCCTGGCCTGTAACAGCTCGTTCTCATGCTTGTTTTTCTTAGGTGTTAAGCACAGCTCTGCTAATACCCTGCAATCCTGTCTGTCTTCTTGATGTTTTTGTCTTCCTAGTGCAGGGCACCCACCTGTAAGCTCGTTATTGCTCTCCAGCTGCCAGGGGATCCATGTCCTGCACCTCTGCTTTGAGTGTATCATCCTGATGCCAAGGACACAAGGAGTAGAAACAACCCAAAAAAACCCCAAAGAAAACAAAACAAAAAAAGGGGCATACAGAAATTCCAACAGTAGGTTCAAAGTGTTTAAAAAAGATAAAACCCTTCTGCAATTTACACTTCAGGAAAAAATAGCCTGCCTGGGTTCCGGGCAGCCAGGCGCTCTGCATCTGTATTCAAGGACCTTCCTCATTTGCTTTTAGTCTGCTTTTCTAAGGAAATGAGATGTGTGTGATCACACCACTGCTGTGTTCCCTGTAACTTTTGAATGCAGTGGACAAATTCAAGCAAATTTGATGCAGGGGGAGAGGTCTCAGTGGTATTGAGTTCTACATGTTTCATGAAAACAGGCAGCTGGGCAGAGACCCTGTTAATGCATGCCCCGGGGGAAGGGCTGCAGTGTCAGCTTGCCAGTTAATATATACTGTTGGAGGAGTGTCTCCATACAGGAGCTCAGTCCTAAGATCCCTTGTCTGTAGGAAACAGCAGAAGTCTTCCTCTGGCCTTTTTTTTTCCCCTTCTTTTTTTTTCTTTTTCTTTTTTTTTTTCTTTTTTTTTTTTTTTTCCTTTGGTGAGACTTGAAAATAAAAATAACACTTCTCATCATCAAAGGCCTTTACAAACATCAGCTAATTAATCCTTCTCTCATCTAGTTTGCTGCTTCAAGGAAGAGTGGAAAAGCAGGGATTTTTCTAAAAGTGAGTAAGATGGATCCTCAGAGGGCCCATCTCAATCCTGGAGGGTCTGCGGCTGTTGCTCTATTCCAGAGCATGCGGCTCTGTACCATGTTGTTGTTTCTTCTTTGTTTCTGCAGTAAATAAATAATAAATGGAAATTCAAAGAAGCAACCAAGAGATGTCCCCAAACACATATGCACCACTTTATGGGTAAACCCTCGACCGGAAAAAATTGTAAATTGGCTTAATCAGGAGGGGAGGAAAATTCCTATCGTTCAATTTTAGATCTTAAAAATGGATCACACCTGAGATCCTCAAATTTTATGATAAATTACCTTGAAAACACAGTAAGGGCACTTCTTGTTCTTCTCTTGATGTCCCTGAGGATCTTGAAGGCACTGTCCAAATCAGAAGCTTTAAACATCTTCTCATCCAGTTGTCCTTCCCCTTGGTCCAGCAAACTGCACTTGGGTACAGTATCAGTCCTGCTGCTGATGCGACAAGTAAACATTGCCTTGTGGATTCCGGGGAGAATGAGCACGGTACTGACACTGGCCCTCTTTGTTGGATGAACAAAGGTAGATATCAACCAGGCCTGACTCTGGAGAAGTCAGCACAATCGGCGTGGAAGGGAGGAGGGCACAGAGCACAGCCCTCAGTGTCTGTAGGTGGCTTTTACTCTGTTGGATTACAATGAGCTCTGGCTGCTTTTCCCAGACAGATCCAAGTTTTGTATCGACGGTAGCTCTGACTTGTGGTCAGGAGCCACCCCTGCCTTGGTTGTGTGCAGGATGGGCATCAGTGTGAAAAGCCAGTGCTCCTGGTGAGTTTTGCCTTTGTCTCAGCCACCAGCCCGGTCTGGCAGAGGTGCCAGGATCACATCTAGTCACAGGGATCAACCAGGAGTTTCAACAAGGAGTTCAGCTCCTTTGAGTTGAGGGAGGAACTACAAAGAGGGAGCAAGAGCTGGGTGCCTGTAGCTGGAACATATGTGCCACGATCGGTGCCGAAGATGGCAGGTCACCATTACAACCATCCTGTGCTGCTTTCCTGAGGGAAGCCTCATCTGAGTATAGTATGTGCTTGGAGACATTGGGAGCAGGGAGCTTGGCCGAGAAAAGGTTTGGCTTTGACAGCAGGTGGAGGAGAGGTTTTGCATGGCACCTCTAGGACGCGTGAACAATGTCCATCGTGACCCACTGTGGGCTTTTTCCAGCATCCTCTCCACTGTCTATTGTGGATCCAACTCAGAAATAAAGCTTTAGGGGTGAGTTGATGCTCTGTGATTTGTTTTGTTTTGTTTTGGCCCCTTCCCAAACATTTGGCATTAGAGTCTGTTGGTGTGGCTGAGAGTGTTTCCATTCAATTTCCATTCAATACGGTGCATTAGCCTTGGTTTTCCTTGCCAGTGCGAAGAAAGCCTACACCTCCTTGGTTTTCTGGATCCTGCCTGTTCCTACTTTTCTACCCTGAGGTGAGCACCTCAGCGGCCTCAAAGACACTGCAAAAATTCTCACCTTTCTAAGTTTCTCTCAAGAGAAATTTTGTATTTAATTTCCTCTTGAGAGTGCTTGTAACAGAGAGAAGTGATTCTCTCTTCATTATCATTCAATAGATATGAACTTTCCTGAGTTCCAAAACTGGACATGTGTACAACTTCCTATCATTGCATGACTGTTGTCGTGCAAGCTTTTTGCTCTTGTCATCGATTTTTTTTTTCTGATGCACTTTGCATCAACACAGAGTTATATTGCAGATATGGTTACAGATAGAAAATAATAATTTTAGTATCGTTAGAGCATGAATTAATTCTTTAATTTTGGTAGGATAGAAAAAAGCAAGAGCAGAAAATAGTTCTCACATCTAGGTCTTAAAGTATTTTTTGCTATTGTTGCTGCAGCAGAAATTTTCCTTATTTTATACATATTTACTCTTTTTCTACAACTGAAAAGCCTGGACCCAGAAATACTGTAGGAGGAAGAAATGTTGATTATAATAGTGTGCAGATCTCAAAGGAAGCTATTTTAGGCTTCCCTGCATTAAAAAAAATTAAATAAAATAAAAAAAAATAATAAAAAAAAAAGGTAAAAAACCCCCAAAACAACCCTCAGGTTTCCATGCCTCAGAAACGTGATGCTGTACTTTGAGTAAAGCTCCCTGCAAATTCATTTTCTTCAAATCATCCCCTGACCATTTCTGCATAACTCTAATTTGGCTGCCTGGGTATGTCTGCATAAGTGAGCTAGAAATGAGTTCAGAGTGGCTCTTGAAACCTTGGTTGGGTTTGCCAGACAGGGAGTGGGGGGGGGGGGAAGGAAGTAATTCTTTTAAATTGAGAAATTCAGATCAGGCATCTGGGAGACGCAATAAACAAGGAGCCTGACGTTGCTGTTTTTAGACAGGCACTGTTTGGAGTAGGATTGCGCTTTAGGAGGTGCTAAGTATGTTCAGCAATACTGGCATTTTGTTTCATTCGTATGAAGATACGAAAGCAAATCTGAGCCCTTCATGAATGGAAACCGTCTTCCCTCATGCACCCCTACCTTGCTCCCCATCTCATATGGTGGATGTAAAGACCCACACCCCTCCTACCTCCGTCCCACCTCGACCTCCACCGGAGTGGAGGTGGCAGCTTCTCACATTGGGTGAAGGAAAGGCAGGAAAGCCCTCAAGCTGCCCTTCCCCGGCCACACTGCCCTGTGGGGATCACAGAAGTTGTGCCACTTAATCTGTCAGCCACTGTGGCACGTTGCAGGGCGGTAACAACAACCGTAAACAAAGTGCATCAGCCGTGGTTTGCGTTTGGTGCTTGGCGATGAGCTGGACGTGAGGAGATGCGGCGGGGTAATTACAGATGTGAAAAATGAGGCAGGAACGTGCGGTAACCTTTCTAGGTTAGCTGTCCCTGTGATCGATGGCCTACATTGTTTTCTCGCTAACCTTTTGGTGAACCTCCCCTTAGAATAACAGGGGAAATACAGTTATTCCCTTCCCTGTCTTGTTTGTTGGTGAAGCACTCATGTACCGCCTTCTTATTGCACCCTAAATATTGCCCTGTGGTGGTAGTAAATCATACGGCAGGTAACGAACGGCAGTGACCTTTCTGTCCTCTCCCTGCCCAGCTGAAGGCCGCCTGCCCATCGTGTTGTGGGCAACGACACGGACTCTGTTGTGGTCCCGGTTAAAGAAAAAAGACCACTTTTTGCTGAGGGAGCCGCAGGGGTAGAGGTGGGGAAGGGTGCAGTAAAGGAGGTAACGAAACCAAAGGTGTACGCTAAGCCTTTTTGTGGGGGAACGGGGAAGCTCCAAGATGTTGGGGCGATAAATTAATGGGCTTACAACTGGTGGTACAGGCCTGGATGAAAATGTCTTTAAGGGGAAGTGTTGGTCCATTTGCGTCCCCTGCTGCTTTTAGCGTACTGGAGTTTTACCTATCAAAGCCAAACTTGCTCTGTTTTCAGTAATTTCTAACACAGCCTTCCAAGTGCTGAGGTTTCTGGGAGCTGTGGTCAAGTTTACAAAGTCTGAACTCCCCTGTCAGGAGGAAGATGGGTCGGTTCAGGCGTTTCGGGGGAAAGCATATGACATACACCAGATAAAATTGCAACATGTAAAAATATGTGAAGAATGCCAGGAAATGTTCTTGAACCCTGCAGTTGGCTTAGCAGAGGGCTAAATAGTTACAGGCAGTCACGGTAAGTGAAGATATGAATGTGTACATAAAAGAGCCCCTTCTTTCAAGAAAGGGTGGATCTTTGCCTTCATGTCCTAAGAAGTACTTTTGATCATTGTATTTATTTCTCTGGAGTAATTACCAAACTTCCCCTCAGCCAAAAGCATTCCTGATATATGGGGATTTCTTCACCCTTTACAAGGACAGTACTGGCTACTTGCAAAACAGTCAAATTAAGAAATGACATCCGTACTGCAGTGCGATCCAAGGACAAATTAGAAGTTAAAATTAATCAGACAGGAATCAGTCCAAATTCCCCTCGTGTATGGCAAAGAGGAAGAAAAGTTTCTTTTGTGCAATGTGGTGGTTTTTTTTTTTTCCTGCAAGTTTTGTCTCTCCAGAATTTCTGTCATGGCCACCTAAGATTTTAACATGTGGGAAATGTTTATATTTTTTCAGAACACCGGGATAGCTTTAAGAATTTGTTTTGGCAAGAAAAAAATGAAACTGTAAAAGGAGACATTTGAAGAGTCCCAGAAACAAAGATATGACTATGTGTTGACATGTTATGAAGGTGTTGGGAGCGACTCCTTACTTAAAATTGTGTTGAAATTTGCACTTACTATGGATTTAAATTCATCATCTTCACACTTTAATGATTGAATTTAGTCTCCGATTTGGTACGGAGACGCGTTGGAGAACAATTGAATTTTCCATGTGATGGTTTTAAATAAAGAATGAACTTAGCTTTGCAGAAGACTTTATTCTTCCTTCGCAAGCATTGCCTCTCTCCCCGCAAGCACTGTTGTTCCTTCGGGATTATTTGCACGTTGCATGTGCACTCTTGCTCATATTCTGGTTTTCTGTCTGACTCCAATAAGATATGTGGCATTAAAGGTGGAAGTCAGAGTTGTT
The DNA here is from genome assembly GCA_025331215.1 of Actenoides lindsayi. Taxonomy (NCBI): domain Eukaryota; kingdom Metazoa; phylum Chordata; class Aves; order Coraciiformes; family Alcedinidae; genus Actenoides; species Actenoides lindsayi. The sequence goes on from WTSP01023880.1 coordinate 15,303, forward strand.
CTGCTAACAGCTGCACGGACTCTCTTCCATGTTTGGACAATTTGGGATTGCAGTCTTTGGCCCTAAAATGTGGTAACTCGCATCACCATGTGAGATAAGGTGTGAGCGGAAGCAGAGAGCACTCACTGAAAGAACTGTTCCAGAGATGGTGTTTTGGGCTTGCCCCGTCCATCCCTTTGCTCTGTAGGTACCCAGCTCAGGAATGGTGAAACCTAGGAGGAGGGCTGGGGAGGGAGAATATCTCAGGAGGAAATAAGCAGGTGTTTGGAGTAAGCAGGCTTGTTAAGCAGAGTTCAGGAGTAGAGCAAGGACTGGTGGGGATGGCAGAAGAAGTGAAAGGGAAGGGCAGGGACTGTGGGAGATGGCATGAGAGATGTGGTATGAGGGGAGAAGGATTTCACTCGCTGCAGAGAAAACGCAGGTCCCTGTGAGTCATCAACCATTCTCTGATTCTGTGAACCTGCAGCTCCCCACCATCACTGTGCCCAGGGAGCAGGGGGGTATCCAAATTACCCTTTGATGCTAAGGTTTGTGCTTGAGAGCCTTAGGCACTTGAGGTCCACACTGATGTGGCGCACACTGAAGAGTTGTCTACATTGAACCCATATTCAGGGCTAAACGATAACAGTTGCTCTATCACCCACTGACCCTCTCCAGCCAAGAAGGGGGATCAGGAGAAAGAAAGGAGACTCACAAGCTGAAGTGAAAACAGATTTAATGAAACAGAAAACTAAGATCAATGCCAGTATAAAGTAAACAAAGTTGTGCTCGACCCAGCAAATGTATTGTAGTCACAATAAAAGGGAAGGCACAGGAAGCAGAGCAGAATCAGGAGGAGCCCAAGCAAAAGACCTTCTATCCTCAGCAAACTCCCCCATTTACACTGAGTGTGATGTTTATGGGCTGAGATACACCTGTAGACAACTTGGGTCAGCTGCTCTGGCTTACTCCAAACTGCTAATGGCCTGCAGACCATGGCAGGCCTATGATTTTGTCCCAGTGAAACCAGGATGAGGATGTTAGCGTGCTGGCTTGTTCGGAGCAGCCGTGTGTTATCAGCAGTCTGTGACTTCAGTGATAATCCTTTGTCCTTCTTTCAGATATGCTTAAGCCTTACTTCATTGTACTCTTTTTTCATAACTGACAGTGGGATACCCTGCTGGGGCTTCCCAATGGGGCTGCTCCCATCTGTGGGCTCCATCCTGTTCCCATCAGCTGCAGGATCCAGACTGTCAGCGTTGACACCGGTGGGTCAGGGACTGCATTTTGTGCAGGTTTAGTTGCAGATCCTGACTTAGCAGACGCTGAGCAGCAAGTCCCAGAGCTTCTGTTTTCAGGGTGGTGAGGGATCCCAAATTAGGTTGCGAGTCTTTTAGGGCAGAGATTGTTTTCTTACTTTTTTTTTTTTTTTTACAGCACCTAGTACACTAGGGCCCTACTTAACCCTTGCAAATGTTAGCGCTAATATAAATACAATAAAAATAAGTTACATTCGGATTGAACTTGTGTCCTGCAGTTCTGTGGAAGAGGAATGCTTCTCGGCAGTGCTGTGCCCTGCTGCTGCTTGTCCAGGGGGCTGTTGTCACCTGCTCCACGGACTGTGTTGATTCAACTACCTTGAGTAGAAGGTGGAAATTTTCAACACTCTGCAGCAGCAATAGCCAACTGGGGCAGCTCCAGGGTGCCCCTGCTGTTCCCAGCCATGTGTTCCTCCATGTGTGAGTGGGCCGGCATTCCCAGGCTTTTCCTGAAACGTCTTTGTAGATCGGACAGGTCCTTGCAGTGTAGGCAGAATGCTGCGACTTACTAATCGGTGCATTAAAGCTGGCCTTGGATTTTGCAGACCGTTCCCGTCACAGCTACTGTCTTGTTGGGTGACATCCACAAGTCATTTCTCCTTCAAATCTGCCTTACCTCTTTTGAAAGAGCCTTTGAGACTGCCTATTATCACTATTCCCAAATATCATAAATAGAAGATTACGTGGTCTAATAGATACGGCACACTGTTCGCAAGGACCCCGCTTCTTTTCTTGGCTTTGCTACACTCTCTCCCTATGATCTTGGGCGAACTGCTCCACCAATCTGTTCCCCTGTCACCACACATCGCTTTAGATCATCAATTCTCTGGAGCAGACACAGTCCCTTAGCACGTCGTGTTTTAGTGTCTAGCATTATGGGGCTCCAGTCTCTGACGGGACTTCTGTGTGCTGCAGAAATACAAATAGTTGCTGCTAATAATAATACTAAATATGCGTGGCTCTTCAGAGATAAGTAAAGGTCAATGCTTCTTTCTCCAAGGAGCAGGCAGGATAAGTACTTTATTTTTGTCTTTTGTCTTTTTCTAATTAAAAAAAAAAAAGTGGCCAGTAGACATGATTAAAAGAAAAAAAAAAACAAAGGCGGGCTACAGTAATTTGATATTTTTAGTCTCAGACCTGATACTTGCTCTGTGAAGCAAGTCGTAGGATCATGGCCTGAGTCTGGTTCGTATCCGTGTTTGCCAGGGATAGAAATTGTGTTTGGAGCCTTATATTGACAGTTGGCTTCAGTATTTGGGCTAATCCCATAAAACCACCGTGCAGCTTGGTGCCACTTTCAGTATTTGCTGTGAACAAAAGTCTAGGGGAATGTTACAGATCAGATGAAAGGAGCTCCATTTGGCCAATACGTGTCAGGGCTCTGGGCTGGAACGATAAGAGGTTGAGATGGAGCTGAGTGTGGCAAAATGGGAGGCTGTCGGAGATGAGAAGTCAACTTTTGCTTGTCCCTGGGTGCTTTGGGATTTTTTTAATTACTATTTAATTTCCAAAGAAGTGCAGCAGCAACAACAAGAAAAAGGTCTTAAATATTCAACAGTGAAAACAATAGATTTGAAAAGGAAAACAAAAAGTTAGAGCCAGCTCTGGCATTGGTGGACGTTTGGCTCTGAGGGAAGCGAGAACAGCTTGGATTTGCATAAATTGCATACTGCAGGTCAGAAAGCGGAGTCAGAATTATGCTTTCATTGCAGTGGCATGAATGGGAGCACATAATTGGCATTCTTCCCCTCTCGATCAGATGCCTCCTTCAGGGGATCTCTGCACCCAATACATTGCGGCTCATCCATTCACTGCTTGGCATGGATAGGGCTTTTGTTTTCAAATTATGATTTCTCTATTCTCTGATTTCTTCCATAACCTGGGAAAGCCCCAGCCTTCCCCTTCTGTGCATTACTCTTTGTTTGAGAGAGGAACCAGAGGTCACACTGTGCTGAATGTAGCTGTTGTTGCATCACACACACACACCACCACCCCCCCACCCCACCATGCATGTTTCTGCACTTCTGGGTCAGCGTGGAGCCGCTGACCCTTGGGGGCGATGGGCATGGTGCTCAGTGTCGTGCAGCTTCTCTCAGGTTTATGGAGTGCTGCATTTCTGAGTCTGAAAAGATGAGTGTGATGGTGATCGGTCCAGCGGGGCTTCCTCCACAGATGTACGAAGATTCACTTCTGGCTGGGACAAGCTGAGTATGTCTCTTGGCTGACCCATGACCTGGCTTTCTTTTCCATTATTGGGCTTAATAGCTTTTCTTGCCTCTTAAGATTTCCAGTTGAAGTGCGATGAGAACTTGCTAGTGGATTCAGATTCACCAAAGCACTTAAATATATGCTTTACTTCAGCTGCGTCCAGTGCCCTCAGAAGGACTCAGACATGTATTTGCTCCTGGTGATGCCAGCAGTAAAGGGCTTCACTGAACTGGAGCAAGCATGTATAGTGCTGCTAAAACTCATGTCCATTCAGACATCAGCAGCCCCGTGGAAGCCTTTCCGGATGAATGTCAGGTCCTAGTCCTCCTCTGCATGTGGTTCCCTGTTGGCAGTGTCCTCCCAGGGCTGCTTCTCTCATCTCTCATGCTTGCAGTTTCTCTCTCCACAGAGTCACTGGCCAGACCAAATGCCACGTGACGGTTGGCCACGTCCCATCCTTTCTTGGGACCATGCCCACCCTGCCATTGATCTCAGATCCACCCAGCAGCAAAGGCAAATAGCAACTAACAGCTATTGATGGCTGGGGCCTGCCTCTTCGTTCATCCACAGACAAGTATTTTAACCTGTCGGTGCTAAGAAATCATATTGATTAGAGAGTTTTTTGTTTTATTCCTTGGGTCTATTAATCAAAAGGATGAGTCCTCCTTTAATATCTTCCAGCTCTGGGCTCAGTTCTACTGTACCTTGTCCGAAAAAGCTTTTATTTTCAAGACACGGGTAAAATGATGTTTATAAAATATAAACTACGGGAATTTTCATTCCCCTCTGGCTTTAGGAGGAGGAGAGCAGCTGGTAGAGAGCAGATGAGAAAGGCTTTATCTGCTATATTTTGGTTACTACGCTTTGAGTGATGGGTTTAATAATTGATAGAGCAATTTAGCAATGATCCATAATCCTGAAAGAAGCCTACGCTCCCCTCCCTCTCCCTCCTCTGAGACTGACAGGCTGCTCTCGGTGTTTTTGTCTGCAAAATTTCATCCCTTGGTTTCTGTAAACAGCCTGACATGGGAGAGGGGGGGAAAAAAGCAACTGTTTCTAAATCTTTTGTCTTGTTTCCACAAACAGCTGTGCTGCCTTCTCCAGCTCTGGGCTTCAGTCCTTTGCTCACATGCTCTTGCTGAAGAGAACAGGAGGTTTTCTTTCAGGCTTTAACCTAAATGGAATGTATATATGCAATGTATATAGAACAGAGTGGTGCAGAGCCTCTCAGCAGTGACCCCTCCCTTCCCATTTAAACCCAGGCTTTGTTCATGGCTGAATCTGGCTTTCTTAATCCCAAGAAGGGTGAGTAGCGATGGCGAGTGCTTGTGGGTACACTAGTGTACTTTGCTTGAAAACCCCCCAGGATTAAGCCATGGAGCTTGCTTCTCCCAAGACCCTCGTGCTGATGGTCACAGCAAGCGTCAGGATCCCACTGGGGTGCCTGGTGTGTAAGTGTCTGTGTGAAACCCCATCTTTAAAGATGGGTGCACTTGATCTGTGCTCACCCAGCTTGCTCCCGTACCAGCAAAGGGCTGTGTTTGCTGTGCACCCCTTCCATGGGGGTAGGGAGTTTTAGTGCTCCTGTGAGTGATGTCCACCTGTCTCTTCATCCACAGTAAGTGCAGGAAGAGAGCAGAAAAGATGAGACAGAAAAAGGAGATGGAGGTAAGCAGGAGAGAGAGGCAAGTTTATAGATACTGACTCTATGTTGAGACCAAGGCAGGGTGAAGGTGGGGAGGAGTTGCAGCCAAGCAGAAAGCTGGGTATAAACAAAGTCAAGTGGGATGTATTATGTTTTTCTCTATGTATGACATAGACACCAGATTGACAACAAGTTGGAATTAAGCAGGACATAAAGTCAGCTATGCACAGCTGTATTATTCTTTTAAAATTACAAGGGGTGAGGTCCTTTGGGGCCCAACAAACTTTATGGACACTCTGCCATGGGAGGTCTGTAAGACAATCTGGCTGAACACTTGCCAGGAGTGACACAGTCATGGGATGGCCCAATATCAGCACAGGGAGGGAGCAGGTGACTTCCTGGGGTCCAGACTGGCCGTGCCAGCATCTGACACCATCCTCTGGAGTATTTTCATCCTTCCCAGTAGGAACCCTGGTGAAACATGAGCAGAGTCAAGGGGCGGGTAGTTTAATCTGCTAGTATGATTTATTTGCAATTAAATACACTTAGTAATGATAGGCTCCCAAGGCTTGTTTGATAATTATGCCAATCAAGTCCAGAAGTAATTCTCTTGAAACTCACTCTCTGTTTTGAAATGATGGAAAGAACTGTCTGTGTATACTTGCTGAAAACACCTTCGAACCTGCACCTCCTGAAACACTCCCAGCAACACAGTATTTTGCCTGTATGTAGGAGAATTGTGGTGACCTTCCGATTGACAAATGTATAGTTACTGTACCGTAGAGAGTTGGAGTAGTTCAGGTGGGAGGGGGCCTTGGGACATCATTTAGTCCAACCTGCTGGTCAGGGCAGGGTCAGCCATGAGATCAAGATAAGGACTTTGTCTCACTGCGTCTTGAAAGCCTGCAAGGAGAGCGGCTGCACAGCCTCTTGGGGCAGCCTGTGCTGATGGTTTATTTATCAGCCCAGTGGAGATGTTTCCCTTGTCCACAGTGGGAACCTCCCTTGTTTAACTTTATCTATCACCTCTACGTCCTGTTGCCCACCTGAGTGAAGAGCCTGGCACCATCTTTTCCATGTGGCAGAGAAGGGGGCAGGCTGCTGTCAGGTTCCCCATGGCTTTCTCTCCCCTCACTGAGGTTTCTCCATTTCACCTATGCACTGAGGTCCTCAGGCAGAGCATGATATCCAGATGTGATCTCACAAGTGTGACTGAAAAGTAGTTCATTACTTTCCTTGGCCTGCTGACCCTGCTCCAGGGTCCTCATTTTAGCCCACTGCCTCTCAAGTCAAAGTGCTCACAGCCTTTCCTGATGAGCAGTTCCCCAGATGTCACTGGGGCTCATCCATCCCAGGGCAGGACTTGGCATTTGTCCTGGCTGCATTTCAGAAGGTCCTCGCTGGCACATGCCTCCTGCCTGTCCAGGTCCCTTTGGGTGGCAGCCCTGCCCTCAAGCACATAGCCAGGTCTCTCTAGTTTGACATCACCTGTAAACTGGATGAGAGTGCCCTCTGCTTTCTCCCCCAGGTCAGTGTTAAAGATGTTAAACAAGACCAGTCGTGGGATAAACCCCTGTGGTACCTCGCTGTTACCATCCTCCAGTTTATATTTATGTCCTGTAACATAAGCCATCACCAAGGCTGAGTGGATCCAGCTTCCAGTCCTCTGAGCTGATACAGATATTTTTTGATGTGTTACAAACTAATCTTGAAGGATGGGTGAGGGCAATGTCAGCAATGCAGTGTTGGAGCTACCCTCTAGTGGTGGTTGTGCTGATGGGTCTGACAGCCCTGCAAATGGCTCTGGCTACACTCCCAGTCCTTTCCAGAAACCTGGTGTAGCTGTATTTTGACCTGTGAAATTGAGAATGTGTTAGTAAGCTCTTTAGAGTCACCATCCCTCCTTACAACTCAAACCAAAACATCTTTGTGGATAAACAGCATACTCTAATAGACTGGGTGATGTTCCTCAATGGCCCTTTCCCCCCCTCGTGGATATCCCTGTGTTGACTATGACTGTGTTGAACTTAATGCTGGAATCTGAAAGGTATGGTGTGCCTACATGTTCTGGGATGAGTCCTGGCTCCCAGGGCTGTCCCTTGCTACAATTCTGTTGGATTGGTGCTTCCCAACACAGTCCAGAGATCATGGCAGTCCCTGAGGTCCTAGTGGGCGGTCTTCAGAGCTCTACCACTTCTGTAGGGGCTTTGGCTGAGCATCTGAGCAAACTCCAGTGCTTGGGGAGGCAAGAGAAATGCCCAGTGGCACAGGGCAGGTCTGGAGCTGCTCTCTTGCCCGCTGCATTGGATGGGGAGTGAGCGAGTGAGCATGAGCTGTTGGTGCTTGCAAGTATTAAGCTCTGGCCTTGGTGGCTGGCTTTTTCCCAGGCAGGAAGTCTGCAACTGCCCAGCCCTGGAGCAGAGGAAGGCCTTGAGACTGGGGGTCATCCGTATTAGATGTCTGCATCCCTTCCAGGTGTCTGTGTGAGTGGAGAGCTGAGGGGGGTGACAGAAATAGCAGCTATAACCTTTTACTCCCAGAATATGACCCCATCTCCTTTAACAGCCCTGCACTTAAGTGATTTGGGGTCTGAAAGGTACAGATGGGGAAAAAAAAAAAAAAGGTTCTGTATGCTTTCCATCTCCATTAACTAAGAGCTAAGGGTACTCTGCATGCTACAGTATATGGCAATAAAAAGCAGATACCTTCACAAAATACAGAAGGGTCAAGTGAGCAGGTATGAGAAAGATGCAAAAGAAAGGATTCAGCTGAGAGGAGGATGGAGCCCAATCACTTGACTAAAAACCCCTTTGTAAGACATGTGAAGGATGCAGTTCCTCCTCCTCACAGGAGGTACCTTGGTGCATGGGAGGGCACAAGCACTGACAAGGGTCAATCCCTGGGTGTGCAGCCAGTCAGTGCTTACTTGCTCAGGCTGAGGGGTCCTGCTCCTGCCTCTCTGCCTCTCCCCAGGGCTTTCTGGGTGGAGGTATGAAAGCTGCTGCTTCCTGAAGTTCAGGCTTTGACAGGCAAGACTAGCAGGTGGAAGAAGCCAGGAGCTGAGTATATCGACTCAGCAGACAGCATCGCTGTAGGTCTGCCTGCAGCTGCCCACAACCTTCTTCTAGAAGTGTCACCCCAAAGGCAAGAAGCAGGCATGCTTTCTGCTCAAGGTGCCATCTAGTATCAAGTTTTGAGTTATATTTTTTGTCTGATAGGTATACTTGTCCACGAAGGACTCTGCTGAGACAATCACGCTTGGCCACGACACCCTACTAGAGGTGGTAAATTATCCTCAAGGAGGGCAGTTTGCAGGGGAGTCTTGAAATTCAGAAAGAGCCCAGCTCTCTGAACCCAAGTCAGTGGAAATGAATTTTTTTGGCGTTTGTTTTTAATGGCCTGTGATGTGTGGGTGAAAAAGCCAGCTAGCTAGACTGGTAATTAATTTTCCTGACAGAAACACCAGACAATGAAATTACCCTGCCACAAAGCAGGGTTGCTAAAGTAAATACTCTGCCAGCGGCAGGCCTAAAAGCAGGATGGGGTCATATGTGAGGTGCAAGCAAATGATGAGATGGCAGTTCTTCTGGGGACCTGTGGGTGCTGCCAGTATGGGGACCCTCACACCCTGGATCCCTGGCACCCAGCTTGGCAGCTGTCTGGTACACATAGGCCTGTTCAAGCTGGGCTCCAAGGTGATGAGAGACTTGCTGTACCGAGTTCTGAGCCAAGAAGCAGGTCACCCTTTGCTAGCCAGGGGAGTAATTCGGTCTGGGAAAAGAGTAGGAGATGTGGGAAGTGGGGATGGGCTGACTGCTTCTCTCCTGGAGATACAGGCTCTTGGTGGGGCTCTTCAGTCTCTCACAGATTGGTGGTGAGTGATTTCTACCTCTTTGTCTATGCTGGAGAGATTTGTGTGAGCTGTAGAACAGGTTGTGTCTACACCTGCAGAAGGGGAGTGCCTATTGTTGGGAGACATCGAAGGTGGCTTGTGGGAGAAGAAGGATGAGAGGGCAGGGTTTTCTCTTTTGCCTCTGTGTGCCTTGTACTGAAGGCTGGAATTACTCTGCCGAGGGTGTTGCAGATGCACAAGCATAAAACTGTCGGAGAACGGTAAATGAGGATGTTCCTGCATGTACCAAGGTATTCTCCCTGCCTTTGTGTAGTTTCAAACAAGATCCCACCACAATTGAAAGGTTTGGTGAGTCTGTGTTAAAACAAGCAATGTTCTTGGTACGGAAAACGCTTCCCTGAGGAGTCATGGAGAAATCTGCTTCAGACCTCGGTGCTGCTCTGGGAAACCTGCTGCCGTGTGAACTGTCCTTCCAATTTATAATTGTAATACTCTGATGTGCACATTTTAATAGGGCATTTTCCCCTGTTACATAGTGTTACCAGATGCAGAATGGAGAGATCCCACATAGGAACTGGCTAAGACATGGACACATTTTCTTTCCCTTCGGAAAAGTGAATTACACCATTCTTACTGCTGAGCTAAACCCGAGTGCTTTTAGGATAAAAGAATCAGTTGTGGAGTGGACTGCCTGCACATTTTAGGACCGGAGTTATTTAATGTATTAATTATCTGTAAAAAGTGGTGGACCAGCAATGAAGTACTTAAGTGTGCAGGTACCACAGACTTGCTTAGATTAGGCTGCAGGAAAAGAGTGAGGAACATTTAAGGGACTTGATCTAGATTACAGACAACATCATGCCAGATCAGTGCAGTACTGAAAGGTGGTATTAGAAGAGGAAAAACGAACGATTTCTACATAATTCTATGTTCTAAATTAACTGCAGCTCCTCTGGAGAAAGGCTGCGTGTCTCAGAGGATCTCCCAGATAAAACATATGCTGAAATGCCTTGTGTCACTCCAAAAGCAAACAAAATACTAGGCTCAGGGAAGACTGGAACACAAAAGCATTCTGCAAATAGTGTAAAATAAGTCTGGGGAATATCCTTGTGTTTAACTATTTCTAGGTCTTTTCAGCCTGTCTCCAAGCAGTTAGGAAGAGCAGTTGTGAGGCCAGGTGGTGGAAGTGGATCGAAACATCCACGGAATGGAACACTGAGAAGCCAGAAGCTGCTGCAAACAAGGGAGAACAGGGCAGCGACATAAAAATAGCTTGTGTTAAAAGAAAGGTGATTCAGGCATTTCTGTCTTCACCTCTAGTCCAGTCCCTGTGGATGTGAAGTGAGAGGTGTCAAATTTAAATCTGATGAAATAAAATCAAGCTTTGAACAACTGAGTTAAGATGCTATTGAAAGCAGAAGGTTGCCTGTGGAACTCTATGCCACAACGTGTGATTGAGGTCAAGATCTCACCTTGTCTTAAAAAATTGACATGTTTATGTTAAGAAAAAGAGGAGTTCCATGTGTTAGACACAGGCCTATATGCAGAAGGATCTATGAATCCATAATTGAGCCCCCAGAATGGTTTCCACCCAATAGAGGTTCAGAAGGCATTTTATCAGTGGATGAGTTGTTTCATTACAGAACTTACAGCATCCTCCACCAAAACACTTGGCGGTGGCCGTTAGCAGCTTGCTAGCAGGCAGGCAGACTGCTGGTCTTCCTGGGGTGACTCCAGCTCTCTCTTTTTCATGGCAAAGGGGCGGTGTCTTCCATCTGAAAATCTGGAAGCCTGTGTGGTGTTTGATACCTGTTGTTCCTGTGGTGTCTTAATGACGGCTTAATTGAGTTAACAAGATCTTTTTGTCTTAGGGCCCCTCCCTTCCATGGAAAAATTGCTGTCATGACAGAGAAAGCCCCAGTGAAGGCTGGCTGTGGTGTACATAGAGCACCATATCACGTCGATCTGGCCCCCCTCTCCCAGGATTTCTCATTGCTGTTCCAAAATTATCATCTGTTTGGGGCTGAACGGTCAAAGATTGGAACTGATGTTTAGGCTTGGTTAGGTAATGCAAATAACCAGCTTTCACAAAAGTAAACCAAAATGAAGCTAGCTCACCACCTCCTCTCCCTGCAATGAGAGGTCTGGTTTAATACGATGAATGTTGTTCCATTTAGTTGCCTTTTATGTGTTTAAATGGTATGAATACTGGTTTAGCGCTTTTCTTCCCAACAATGGAGGTGCAAAACTTTTGTGTGTGAAAAAGAAATTCTCTCTTAACTGCTGCACTCCAGAAGCTGGAGCTTTAAGGAAAACCCGCTGGACAGCCAAAGACTCACAAGGGAAAAAAAAAATTGGAACCTCACGTTCTAGGTCATCCCTTCTTGCAGGGGTCCGGAGGTGTTGGCAGCATAAGTGTGAGGAGAGAGGGGAGGAGGTGTGTGCCGCATATGACAGCAGCGTGAACAGGGAGTTTTCTACACTGAATCACACTGGGAATATCCCACCAATAGTCCACCCCTCTGCTCCCTCCACTTGAGTTAGTGGGAGGGATTTGAAGTTGAGGCGGTGGGTGGCTGAGCTCTCATTAGTGACCAGGGACATTTCTTTCACAATGTGGAAGGCAGACAGGAAGAGGCAGATGGCTTTGAATGCAGGATTTACATAGTAATGAGATTCAGGTCACCATAGCTGTCTTTTTCTCTCCACATTTTGTCTAGGTGTCGAGCAGTGTGCAGGGATGACGGAATAGGGAGGAAAGGAGGAAAATTAACCCCTTGTTCCTAGGGAGAGATTAATGTTAGAATAAAAAGTTTGTCATGACAGGGTAAAGTCCTGTGAGGTATGAGAACAGAAAGCACATATGAAACTAGAAGGGCTGAAAGGTAGCTGCTTTTCAAGTTTCTGGCATGTTTTTTGTGGGAATGGCACAAAGCATCTCAAACTTAAAACCCCAGAATTCTCTGTAATTTTTTATGTTCTGCATTGCTAGTTTGAGAACAGATAGTTTGGGGCTTTAACATTACCAGTCAACCCAAAATTGGGGAAGTTTGCAGACTGAAAATGGGGCATGGATACTTGCTACAGGGCCTTTGCTTGTTTCGTTGGAAAAAATTACCCATTTTGCTTGGTTTCTTGGCTAAAGACTTGTCTTCACATGACTATGTAATGGCATGATTAAAACATAATATTTTCCACTGAAGTTGGTAATCTTTAGTATGATCTCACTAGTGTCAGATCTTATCCCGATGACAGATGGGAAACTGAGAACCATGGGCCCTATTTTCAGCTCTGGATGGTGACACTTGATTTGCTCAATAGTCAACCCCAGGCATTCCCAAAACATGCATCAGGGCCCGAGAAATCCCAAGGCTATTATTAAAATGGTGGAAATTTTAAAGCAATGTGTGTTTCTTTGTTTTGTCTGTCTTCAGCTTTTTTTTTTTTTTTTAATTTTTACTATTTAAAAGAATATGGGAAAGTAAGTTTTTCTTTTTGTTGTACATCACTTGACTCCAGAAGCTGGGGCTTTAGAAGTGTTTCAAGATCTGCAAGAAGAGCAGGAGAGAAGCCCTAGGTGATCCCTATGTAAAATAGGACCTATGGCACGTAACTGCTTGTGGAAGTTTGGGCTGAGGTGAGGAAAGTAAGGAAGGAGTTTGTGTGTGGAGGTGGGTTTTGTATCAGGTTTTCCCTATTTGTAAGATACTTCTGATTCTTTCATGTAGAAGTTGCTTTTGAAATGCAAAGCATTTCAGGTGCTGTAAGGAAGATTCATCTTGTCTCACCTTGGCCACTGGAGTTTAGCAACCTTGTCTAGTCTCAGTGAAGAAAGATTCAAACCATCCCAAGACAGTGGGATAGATCCCCCTTGGGATATGTGTGTGTCTCTCCATTGACTGCATGGTCTGCAAGGTAACTGGCTAAGATTTGACACCAGATTCTACCCGTCTGAAAGGTGAAATGACCCTCACCTTAAGGTCCTGTGGAAGTCTGAGCTGAGACTGGTCTTGCTCATTTGGGCATCTCCTCCGTGTGCCAGCTGAAGATTCTTCAGGAGAGCCAAAGCAAAGCTTTTACCTTGTTCTCTCCTTCCTCAGCAGGACTAATGCCAAAAGTCACTGAGCAGAGGTGCCTCAGTGGACATCTCCTGAAGCGGGCAGTAAATGCTTAGTGGGAATGCTGCTGCATTTTGGCTGTTTGGGCTGAAAGGGAAGAGAAAATCTAATCAGGTGCTTGGGACAGACTGGGAAGTGAAGGCTTCTTGGCTACTTCCTCCTGAGGAAAAGGCTGAGGTCTAATAGATCTAATTACGTTGTTTCTCTGTTTTATGGTTACATCCATTTGTTTGAAAAGTCAGTAATCCTTTTATACCGGTCCTGTAATGATTATTTAATGTCTGGCTGTTTGTGAAGCCTGCCGAGCTGTGTGAACGGAGGATGCTTCACTGCAGAGCGTCCGCACGGTTCCTCCGCAAGACAGCAAGCTGGGCTCAAGAGCCTTGAGTGGGGGCCTTAATTGGACAGCCTTGAACACACAGTGTTCATTTTGTGCTTCATTTTCCCACCTGCTGAATGAAAATAATGGTAGTTCTCCCCTTTGCAAACCACTGCAAAACATAGGTCTGTCTCTTGGCTGTGTGATGCCGGAGGACTGTTCAGCAAGGATAAGTATTAACCATCTCAGGCTTGGTTAGCAGACACCTTGCCAAGTGGCCAGTGGGGCCCTCATCTCCACGGGAGTGGTGACGCTCGTCGGCAGCAGGCAGCTTGGTGAGCGTCACGCTCTGCACGGGCATCCCTACACCAGCCATGCAGCTCTGCTCCCATTGCTGATGTTTTCTAACTTCTTCCTTTGCAGAGCCCCCGAAATCATCCTCGGTTTACCGTTTTGTGAAGCAATCGATATGTGGTCGTTGGGATGTGTCATTGCAGAGCTGTTCTTGGGCTGGCCGTTGTACCCGGGAGCTTCAGAGTACGATCAGGTGGGTACACGTATTGCCCTGTGTGCTGATAAATGCATGGCTATTTTATTTCCTTCTCTTGTTAGAGTAAACAGACACCAACTCGTTCTGATTTGCTAACAGGGGATACATGTTTCTTACCCTCCCAAGTCAACTATCTCATTATTCATCTTGGGTATTTATTCTAGGTGACCAGTGTGCTGTTTGGTATGCTGGCTTTTAAGACCTGCCTGCCTAAGTGAAATCTCAATCCAAAGTCAATGCTGCTGTTGACTGGAGGGCTCTCTACTTGTCTCTCCTCACTGAGCCGAGCAGGCACCCTTTCTCTGCTGTAACGGAGAAGACTGAATAAAGGTTTATTTGTTAGAAAAAACTGCACCATCTCTACTGCATTTCATAATGCCTTTTACAAGGGTGCATATTAAAAGCAATGACAAGAAGGGGAACCTTCACAATGGTGTAGGTTTCCAGTTAATATAATGCTTGTCTCCCTATAGGCTTTCACGCTCCTTTTGTAGTCCTAAAACTGATAGCTCAGTGGCTGCTAGAGCCAAAGCTGCAGAATACTTCCCTCCTGTAGTCTTCTTTGGGATGATGTTAGCTTCATGCAAATGTGGTGTGAAAAGGGTCGGTTTTCTTTTAGGGAAAAAAAAAAAAAGCAGCGTAATAGATAAGTTTCTCATATATGAAAATGATTCTTTGATTCTTCTTTTGTAACTAGTATTTTTTAGTCAGAGCTTTAAAGGTGAAATTTGGCAGGGGGAAATAACCAGCAGTGAAGAGCAGGGCCAATACTAACCCCAAAGGAACTAAGACATAGCTGAAAAACTTATAAGCATTTGAAAATCAGATACCAGACATAAAGAATAGATTTCTTTCTCCTCATGCCACAAAAGCCGTAAAACCAGACAGCTGAAAAAGAAATCACCATATGTCCCTGACCAGCTTAACTACCCAGCACAAAGCTTCCTCCACTGACTTATCATGAGGGCTCCTGGGGAGCTGGGAAAGGGGCAGGAATTGATCCTGGCCCCTCACTACAGCCCAAGTCACCCTGCAGCACTGTGGGTAGGATCCTGGTGCTTCTCATGTGCATGGGCTCTGATGAACCTGAGAAGCTACAGAACCAAGCAAAGCATGCTCAGTGAACTGGGTCCTGAGTGCTTGGAAGTCTTTGAAAGCATGGCTGCTTTTTATGCCTTTATAATTTATTTCTTTTACCCCTCTCTGTCTGTTCTCTCTTTTTTAGAGTAGATGACTATTTTTAGTAGCTTTGCAGAGTTTGCAGTGATTTTGCAGAAAGACAGGGATGTCAGGAGACGCCAAAGTTAAGGTTTCATGTGGCACCCCAGGCATGTGTGAGATCGCTCGCTAATTGTGTAATCACAGACCCTTTCTCCTTTGAATAAATAACATATGAGATCCTGGAAACACAGGTGTAGCATCTTGTAGCTGTGTGAGTGTCAGTGAGGTCATACTCATGGAAGTAACCTAAATAACAAATGAAGTCATGTAGGCAATAGGCATGAATTACTTTACATATCATGAGGGTGTCAGTTCATTTGAGTGTATATTTCATCCAAGTTCAAAGATAGTCACTTCATAGTCCTCTGTTTTGAAATTCAAACTGCTCCTAGGAAAGGCTGTGCCCTCAGATGGGAGGAAAAAAAAAAAAAACAGCAAAAGTTAGAGCACAAATATCAAATTGTTGAAATTACCTCCCGGAGGGGAGAGCGTGGCATAAAAAAGTGCAAAGTGATGAAACACCCCATTGAAATCTCGGTGTGGGTCTTCCTCTGTGACCTCTTAAAACCTAGGGACTTTCCTTCCTTTATCCTTAGGCTTCATGGGAGTGTAGCGTGAGGGTGAGTTTCGTATGTGATAAATGGAGGGATGCCGTACAGGAATTCTCTTTCCTCTCATTCCTTGCACTGGGTTTTGCTTGATTTTTGGTCTTGTTGTTTGGGTTTTTTTTGTGAAGTCTAACTACGTGCTATGTTTTCTCTTTCTTTTTTTGTTCTATTGTTTTAAGTGCCTCCTGCCCTCCTTCAAGGAGGACCTCCAGAGATCTTCAAAGAATGAGCAGTGACCTTTCATACTTCTCTTACAGATTCGCTATATTTCACAGACGCAAGGCTTACCAGCAGAGTATTTGTTAAGTGCAGGGACAAAGACTACAAGGTTTTTCAACAGGGATACAGACTCACCGTATCCTTTGTGGAGGCTGAAGGTAGGAAGATGTTCCCTTGTTCCTTTTACCTTGCAGTTTGTTGGAAATACAGAGACATTCAGGTCACCTCAGAGCCTAGATCTCTGCTTTTTGCAGTGCAGCACAGACATTGGGATGGGTATAGCCCAAGATAAAATTCCAGCCCCAAAGGCTGCAACCTTTAGCCCACCTGCTTGGCACAGCTTTGGGGAAAATGTAAGTCTGGAATTGACCTGGAAATCTCCCTCTAAGTAGTCAATGAATTAATGTGTAGTTTAAATGAAACATGCTCGGAGCAAACTTTGCTCTAATGCGTTGGGTAAAAAAACCAAAAGCAAGCATTTTCATTCTGACAATCAAAACTGCTAGTAATGCAGGTGAGCCCTGAATCTCTTGTACCAGCGTGTTTGGCTGCAGTCTGTTTCCACAGAGAGAGTCCAGTGGGCTTCTGGCTGTAAGGATGGGATACTGAGCCCCATGCTGAGGTGGGTGTAAGAGACCTGTAGGACTCCCACCGTGACTGGGAGGATCCTCTGAAGTAAAAGAGGCAAATCACCTTGTGACGCAAAAGCTGTCATACAACCATAGCAGACGTGACATGTTACCTGGTCAGGCAAGAGAGACACAGTGGTCTCTGACAAGGGCAGGATAAGGCACAAGCTGGAAGCCTTCTGGTCAATTCCTGTCTCCTGTTTTGAGCAGACACCGGATGATCATGAGGCAGAGACGGGGATTAAGTCGAAGGAAGCAAGAAAGTATATTTTCAACTGCTTGGATGATATGGCACAGGTAAGAGCATTGGTGAGTAGCCAGCAAGACTGCTTCATGTGCTTTCAGGCAACACTAACAAAGGGCATCTAACGTGTTTTCTCTCTGTGTCCTACTCTTGGGCCACCTGCTGAGATTACCAGAATTGGACAGGCCTACCAAATAAGCTCATGATGTGCTGCTTTGTAGCAAAAACTGCATACAGAGACATGTGGGCTTAATGTGGTGTAGTAAAGCAGCCTTGGAGAATGGCTACGTCACATCTCTGACTCTCAAAATCATGTGTTTTCTTTTGTCTCTCCAGTGCTTCTCCACACAACCACCGTCAAGCCACTTCTGTGTGCTTTCATATTTCCTTTTGTAAAACGGTGACATTGGCAATAATCACCGTGGCCACAGAAGAGCGTGCTCTCTGTAAAATGTGGCTGTCTAGGGGAACAGGGTCAGTTCCATGGGAAAGTGAATTCCAGCGTAACCACTCCTGCAGCTGGAGTTCATGCTAGCAGACAAACTAGCGTGCAAAACTGGCACAACACTGGAGTTTGTGCTACCAAAGTCTAGACATCGTAGCGTTCGCAAGCAAGCTTGCAGAAATGGATAACTATAAATGGACAAAATAACGTAAAGGGTTCTTTTTCCTGGCACCTGACATGTGAATGGGATGTCTTCCATAAACCTACCGACAATTTTTATTTATTTGATATATCTTCTTTGCTCACAGGACACATAGTTAAGTATCTGATAGCACAGTCCTTTATATGATAAATACACTGATTATCAGAGCTTGCCCACTACCACATGGAAGCTGTTCATCTTCAGTGGAGGGTGACTAAGTGTTTCATTAGCCATTGACCCAAGCGAGCTGAACACTTAACAGTCTGTCTAGGGATCTGACATGCACAAGCCAGATGACTAGCCACTGCAGAGTCTGCCATGTGACTTCAGTAACTACCCCTTTAGACAGGAAGGCTTGCAGGGCATGTGCTCCAGTGAGGAGTAAACACAGTTTGCTGGTGACCTGACCATCTGCTCTTTGCCTTTAGAGCTCACCCTTGTCCTTTCTCCTTTAGGTGAACATGACAACAGATTTGGAAGGAAGCGATATGTTGGTGGAAAAGGCAGACCGGCGGGAGTTTATAGATCTGTTAAAGAAGATGTTGACAATAGATGCAGATAAGAGAATAACACCCATTGAAACTCTGAACCACCCTTTTGTCACCATGACGCACTTGCTCGATTTCCCTCACAGTACACAGTACGTGGCTTTTTTTTCTGTTGGGTTTTGAACTGAGGAGTGAGAAGGAAAACTGGTTGTGGTGGAGACCAATTTTCTTTGAGGGGCATTATTAAGATGCTTAAGGCTTTAAGTTTTAATCTTTCTGGTTAAAAAAATGGGATTCCTAACTCTTGAAATTGCAAGCATCATGTTGTTAGTGGTTGGTGTTTTAAACACTGCAGAGTGTGCTACGTTCATTATGTAAATATTCAATAATTACGTATGTTTGCATTAAAATGCAGAAGAAATTATGCAATTAGTGCTGAAAGTAGCAGTATATCTCAAAGTAATAAAGTCCTGATTGTTACTGCAGTAATCAACCTTGTCTGCAGTAGGGAGCAGACAAGTTTCCTCCCAGAACCTTCCTATCTTGCATGGACCAGTTTGGGGCTATTTGCTTTTTAAGGGAAGAGCTTTTTTTGCAGCAGGCTGGTTTACAGGCACAGGCAACAGGACAAGGAGTTCAGTTTTCATCTTTGTTGTTGCTCATCAGTGTAACCTTAAACACCATGCTCTGACCTCAGCTGACACATTGTGGAATGGAGATGGCCTCCACTGCCCAGTGGAGACACGAAGAAGTGTCATGCCTTCTCCTAAGGCTGTGTCACAGATCACAGCAGCCTGAAATGCAGGAAACCTGCACCCAGCACATTGCTCTTGTCCCACAGGCAGTTCACATAGTGCCAGGCTTCTCAGGTGCAAATGAAGGCAGACACATAGTGGGAGTTTTCCAAAGCCTTCAGGACACCTAGCTTTGAACATCCTGCTCTACATCACTTTGCAGTTCAAGGTGCTTTTCCAGGCTTCACGTCGTCAGGAGAATGGTTACTGGCACTGTGCTTCACTGTGTGTGTCATGCACATGGGTGTTTACAGGCTATGAGGAGCTCAAGTACAAAAATAAAGGGCACTGCTTAAAAAGCCATGGAGTGTGTTTGGGTGCTGCAGGTATGTCACCTCCCCTGCCTATATGGGTGCTCGTACCTGCTGTCTTTCAAGCTCATTTAAGGTAGTTTTCTCTCTGTGAAGGAGCTGTAGCTGCCTTTTTGTTATCACAAGAAAGTAGCGGGTGCACGATCTGTGTAGATCCAGACTTACCCTGCACAGACATCTTTGAGCATTGTTGTCTGTAAGTAAAGAGTAAGTGATAAATGTAATGAAAACAAGATGGGGCATTGTTTTGCTGAACAGAAGGGAAGTTTCATATAAAAATGTTCATACCTTTTTTTTAAAAAGACAGTATTTCCTAACGGTGTTAGTTTCGTATACTGAAGTCTTTTAATTTACAGTGGTCCTTTTTACTGTGCAACAGCGAGTTGTGTTAAGATAGGAGGGAGTTGTGGCATAACGGCATTGCCCTCAGAAATCTTTCCCCTAACACAACAGACCGTAATCTCATCTTCATTTCTGAAGTGCTCGCTTGTGGCTGCTCAGGCAAAAGCCCCAGAAAGGTTGAAAACATCACTGAGGCCAATAGCAGTGAGAATTTTACCTGAATAAAAAATTCAGCATCGAGTCTCTGAATACTAAAGGCTGTGCCAGCCGGGTGCATAACCCCACACAGCCCCTCCGTGTTGCAAGCAGTGATTGGTAAAGAGAGCAATAAGCTGTAACCGGCGTGGCAAGTTGATGGAAATTTTGTCTGTGATTGCCTGTGGTTTTCAGAATAGAAACTTCAAAGCCTCGAGAGGTGCTGGGAGTTGTAATCTCTCTTGAAAGCAAATCAGGCAGCAGAGAAAGTGAGAATATATGGAAGATGTAGCTTCTGTAAGGAATCTCTGCTTGTGGCATGCTTCAGAGAGTCTGCAAGTTTGAGCAGCCCGAGAGGGGCTGTTCTGCTTACTTCCAACCAAAGAGCAAAGCAAGTTTAGCTCTCCATTTCATCTACTTAGCTGCTTGGCTCTTAAATTGTTGGGTACTCCTCAGTTATTCTGTCTGTTTTTGCTCTTCTTCTCTTCTGATTTCATTTTTTTCCCACTTTTTTTAAAAGTAAAGAGAGAAATCACAGTATTACATTAGTAGAGATTATACCTTGTCATATAAAACCATCTGGTAACACACCCAGTTTGCCATATATACTCTTTCCAGTCTTTCTGCTTTTTGGAGGGGCAATTATGTTCATACTTGACTGGAAAAAATGTAATCCAATTGTCTTCTATATTTATTTGATAACTGTTTGATTTTTTTTCTGAATGTTCTGCAACTTACAGGTATTTCGTAGTCCTTGAAATGAACACACATAATGTGCAGTTCTGCACACTGTCCTGAGCCTGTTTTGTCTGCAGGTGTAATGGCACAGATCCAGTTTTCAAGATATTACCTGTAGGAAAAAAAAAGATGGCCATGTGAGTGAGAGACAAGATAGGAAGAGGACCTAGATATTTTTATTCCTGACCAACTCTGGGGATCGTATGAGCTTGTTCCTTTCAAAGGGACATTTGGTTTCTTAAAAATAATGTGAGGATGTGTTTACCTCCCCTACCTCTAAAAGCTTAGATTGTTAGAAAAGGAATTATGCATACAGCTGATTTTTTACAGCTACATGTGATTTTCATTGCTTGGATTTTCTATTTTTCTGGGTTGGAATAATGGAAATAAAATTAAAGCTTTTATAGTTTCTTGAGTTGTGACCTCAGAGTCTGAAACATATTTGTAAAAACAATTATTATGGAAGAATTGTGGAAAACCTGTATTGGTTTTTAGACCTTGGAAAAATGCGATTTTATTAAAAATACAGTTTTGTACAAGATCACTATGTTGTTATTTCTCAATCCTCTGTATGTTTTGGTATCCCAGTTATAAAAATGAAATACCAGCAGTTTCATCTATCAGACACCTAGAGTGCTCTGGCAAAGCAGAGAGTATTTAATCCCCTTTACTGGGGATATAAAATATGGTACTTCTCAAGATTTCCGTTGCTGTATCAATAACATTTAAAGGAATGTATGTATAGAGGAAGAATCTGTAAACTTTCCCCCCAGAGATCCAATTCTCAGCCTGAGATAACCTCAGAACCTGATCCCCTCAGGATATTGATGAATCTGATTTGGCAGAACTTTTTGCAATATGAATCGTCCCATTGACTGCAAGAGGACAGCTCATGTACTTTAAGATAAGCATCTGTGGAAGTGTTTAGCCAGACAGGGGCAATGTTTTAGCTGCTAACTCAGCACGCAGTGAACTACTTTGTAAAGGGAACACGTGAGATTTTTCAGGGGTCTCAGTGACCAGGAACAGCAAATGTCTTCTTTGCAAAAGACTTGTAAAACTACCTTTAGCTTACACTGAGGCAGAAAGCATGAATTGTCTTTTCCTCTCAGGCTCAATCATCCGAGAAAAAACCCAGTATCTATGTTTCTTTCTTGCTGTCAGTCTCTTTCAGTCTTAAAATAGCCACTTGGTAGTTCCTGCCATCTAAAGAGAAACCAATTTGCTTGCTTTTTCATGACATATATTGCTGTGCTCAGACCCATGGGGGCACTCGGGAGTCCCAGAGCAACTGCTCTCATCTTGACACCCATTTGGCCCCCTTCAGTACAGGGTTAATCTGACTTCCACTGGTTGAGACCTGCATAAAATAGCAAAGGGCTTTAAGAGCCCTAGGAGGTGCTAAGCTTGTTCTGGAGACTTAATGCAGGGCCACTGTGATGAACTGTTGTTACCTGTGCTGATTGGTCTGTTGATTTTCTGCCTCTTCCGTGTCCCCACTTTCCTTAAACAGTGTCAAGTCCTGCTTCCAGAACATGGAGATTTGCAAGCGGCGGGTGAACATGTATGACACAGTGAACCAGAGCAAGACGCCATTCATCACCCATGTAGCCCCAAGTACATCGACCAATTTGACCATGACTTTTAACAACCAGCTGAACACAGTCCACAACCAGGTAAGGGCATCAGTCAGAAGCAGCCAGTGCTTGAAACATTTACATCAGTAGGGTCTAGAATATGAAAAGCAAAGTAGCATCCCATTTAACATGCCTGCAAAACAGATGGTACTTTTTTATTTTCCCCTCCTTCTTCTGCTCTTCCTCATTCTCTTCTTCAGGCAAGCAGTAATCTCCTGATTATCTTGTGCAACAGTGAAATGTTGCCCTTGTTGTTTTTGTTGTTGTTGGGGGTGATAAATCCTGCTTACTTGGAAAGTTGCTATGGGGAAAAGCTCATTAGTCCCTTAACGCAGCAAGCAGCGCTGCACTCCCTGGGTCAGGCAGAAGTAATTGTGATCTTACAGCATCTCGAAAAATTGGCATCGAAGTAAAAATAATTTAAACCCTCTGTAACAGACACAGCACTGTAACAAATCAACAGGAAGGGAGAGTTTAGTGGTGATGTTTATTCTTACCTCTCATTGGTGTTACTGCAGGTGCCACATTTAATATGGAGACCCTATGCACATACCCCTGCTCCAAACACATTTGCACCGTACATTGGTGGGCTCTGGCTTGGTAATCATGTTTTGGACTCTTGTATTGGTTTTCCATGCTGTATTAGTTTTACATGCCCCAGTGTTGGCGGGTGCTGAGTTGACAGATTTTATGTGACTAGCAGGCTAAGTTGTGTATTGTGGTACTGGATTACAACAGCGAGAGGAAACTCTCCAGGGACAGCACTCTAGGAGACTGAAGCTCAAGAAGCAGCTCCTCTCTTTTAAGCCTTTTGGGAACAGGCTGCTCAAGATTCACTCCAGGGATTGCAGGTGGCATCACAGAAATGGTGCTTGGAAAGCAAGGCAGCTAGAGGAGATTGTGTAGATGTACAGGGTGTTCCTGTGTCACTCAGAAAACCGGACTTCATGACTCAGTTCTAAATACATGTGATCGTAGAAGGTCTTTTGGAACAATTCATTAAGCAGATGCAGACAGAGATAGGTCATGGCTCAGTGTGATAGGGGGTTAGTTACAAACACTGGTCCCTTTCTTGGCTGTTTGAGATGCTGACTTTAGAAATGCATGCTGCATGCTACCCTAGGCCCCCCCTGCAGGGCAGAGACATCATTTGTACCACAGTTGCATGCAGGAAATGCAGACTTGTTTTTGTTTCCTTGCTTGATGTTTAGATCAGTCGTCTGGGGAGGTCCGTGGTAATCTCATGAGTTCTCATAAAGGGTGTGGGTTGTGAGCAGAACCAGTCTCTCCACTGTTCCTAGAAGAAATAGTAGAAACATTTCCAGGAAAGGTGTTCTAATTCGAACAAGCTCTAAACCTTTCCCCATTCTCTTCAACATACCACTCATCTTGGCTCTTTTCCATGTCTCTGCAAAATATCTGGGGATTGCCTTCTTCCAGTTAGGACTCCTGAGATTAGGAATGTGGGAGCTGTCGTGGTTGCTGCTCAGTGTTTTGCACTAGGGGACAGACTGCACTTCTCTGCTTCTGCACAGAGAGGGGAGGAAGAAGAAGAAACGTTTTGCCATCGCATCCCTCATGGCTGTGGTTGTGGCTGTGTCAGGGCAGTGTGGGTACCCTTCCCAGGCCCAGTGGCAACCAGAGCAGCACTAAATGCCTAGCCTTCTGCCTCTGGCAGCCTTAATCAAAGCCTCATCCTGGGCTCCTAAGTTCACCGTGAGAAAGTGTTGTCTGACCTCACTCCAGCAGTGATGCTGGTATATTTGGATGGAGGGGAAATGTGGGCTCTTGGTCTGGTAGAGTCTATCTGCCTAGGTGTGAATGCTATGGACATATTTTTATAGTGGCAGTGCTGTTTAGGGGTTGTTTGCCTGCAACTGTTACAGACTCAGTCCAAATAAAAAACAAGTCCCCCTCAGATATCTAGATGTTTTGCAGAACACCGGTCTGATTTTTGTGGCTTTGCAACATCCCTTGCTGTTGTTTCTGGTCTATGAGATTTGAAAGTCCATCCAAGTGAAGTTTGGACTTTGAAAATACTATCTCCTGTTATGCCTTCTGATTCCTTTGAATTCAAAACATAATTCAAAGGGCATGTGCCATCTTAGATACAAGGAAGGCTGAAACATGCCTCCCTTCTCAGGATGAGACTTCACAGGTTATGGAGGTGCTGCATTTCTTTTAACTAAGAAACATGAGCTGCTTCTGGAGCTAAGCGCATGATGAGAGAATAACATGATTTGGGGATAGCAGCATTTTCTGAACCCGCCTTCCTCCTGTTGCAACTCAGAGCCAGTTAGGCAATAAGTGGGGCTACAGTCCTGCTTTGGAGAACGTGCTATGTCTCTGAGCAGTGCGCAGCAGCGCCGTGTGGCCAGAGGTCCCGTGGCCTGGTACAGCTGTGGTTACTCAGGCAGATCGTGCTCCTTTCCCCATCACTGCTCTTGCCTCTGTGCTTCTCAGTGTCCTGGTCTACCCCTTGTTTGATTTCAGTTTGCTGGTTCTTGTTTATTTTTTCTTTGCTTTATCTTACACTATTTTACTTTTTTATTTTATTTTTTGGATTTTGTTTCTTCCAGCATACCCATCTCCCTCATTTTTTTGTTTGTTTTTGTTTAATTCCCCTCATTCCTTTAGACCACCAACCTGGCTCCCACCTCCTCCAGTGCCACTATTTCCTTAGCCAACCCCGAGGTCTCCATACTAAATTACCAATCTGCACTCTACCAGCCCTCAGCGGCGTCCATGGCTGCGGTCGCCCAGCGGAGCATGCCCCTGCAGACAGGAACAGCGCAGATCTGTGCCCGGCCTGACCCCTTCCAGCAAGCTCTCATCGTCTGCCCGCCAGGCTTCCAAGGTAAGTAGCCTCGCAAGGTCTTGGCAGGTTGCTGCTCCCTCCCCGCTGCTGTTTCACCTGGCTCTTGTTGGAAGCAGGCTGCCTTACAGCAGATCATACGGTAGAAAGTTTGCCGGCCTAGTAAACCAGAGCAATGAGGTTGGTGCAGACGGACATGTTTGCAACAGCAGAAGATACTGCAGGCAGCTCCAACATCATGAGTTGGAGATGGCTGGTCTAAAACAATGGGGCAGACACTGAGAAGGTACAGGGGGAGAATATGTGATGTTCGTCATCCTTTGCCCTGAACGGAGTTGGAGTCTCTTCTGTCTCACTTTGGTAAACTTGAAAACTTTCCCTCACAACAATGATAAGTCAGTACATAAATAATGGGTTCATAACTTCTCAGTGATTCAGCTACTAAAAGGGAGACTCGGGAGGTTAATGCAGCAGGGAGTGTGGTGTGGGTGGAGATGAGGGTTTGCCCCATAACAGATGCTTGCGACCGTTTATCGGTGCAGTTCCTTCAGCTCCAGCCCTACTGCAAACACCTCTGCCAGTGTATACCGGTGGCAGGTACCTTTGTCGGACAACTTGAGCGATGATCAGATTTACCCATTTGTCCTTCCCTTGACTTTACATGCTGTAGCAATTCAAAAAAAGTCTTCTAAATAGGCCTTGGTTCAGCTGGTGCAAGTTCTGCTCTTCATTTCTACAAGCCTGTCTGTACAACAGTCTCTAGGCTCTTGTTAAATGTTCTGCAAGATTATCAAAGCTCTTTTGAACTAGAGGAGTTTAGTTAGACCTCTTCTGCATAGTTAAAATGCATCTCAAGGGTTTGACTTCAGAAATGTATTGCTAGGATATGTAAGCTAACATCTTCCGCTTGCTGTCTTGAGGAAGCTCTAAAGCAGAGGAGGTAGCGCAGGGTGGTGCCACGTGCTAAGGTGATGGAGAGGGAAGCCTCCTCCAACTGAGCTAGGCTAATGCATGTCTGAGTCAGCAGCGATTGGAGTTTGGGATGTGCTAGGTTACACAGTCAAATCAGAGCCTTTCCAATCAGTGCTGAGAAGCTATGCAAGAGAAAATCACCTATGCCCACCAAGGGATACAGAGTTCCGAATTCCCGTCCCACTGTCCTCCTTTGGTCTAAAGAGAACATTCTCACATAGCAATGGGTTTTGGCTCCCAGGGACCATTTTCTGCTGTCAAACCAGAGAATATGGGAGAAGAGAATCCATTCTCTCCCATCTCTTCCTTTTCTCCCTGTACACATTGTATTGAGGTTTTTCCCATGCATTTGAGGTACCCTAAAAATATGAACTCAGTTAATCGCTTAACATCTTTGAAAATGTCTTTTCTTCACCCTTATACATGTATCACGTTTATGAACATTTGGTGGACAACTTTGTGCTGGGACAGGATATGTGGGACTCCTGAGAGCCCAATTTTTCAGAGGGACTGAACACTGCCATTTAAGTGGACATCAGCGAGTGCCTTTAGGCACCTCTGAAAACCAGACCTCTGTTCCTAGCAGTGCTGTTGATGGCTGATGTTGTACCTTCTGTGCTGGTGGAACAGGGTTACAAGCCTCCCCTTCGAAGCATGCTGGGTATTCAGTTCGGATGGAGAACGCCGTTCCCATTGTCACTCAGGCTCCTGGGGCCCAGCCTCTTCAGATCCAGCCAGGACTCCTCGCACAGGTAAGGGGCTCTGAAGACACCAAATTCAGCAGGTATTTTTTGTGTTGTTTAGCTTTTGGAGGCTAAGGAGAGTAGCTTTCTCTGAGGGCCTTCTGCAGTGCCATTCAGGGACTGGGGCAGTTGTGCAAGGGTCTCCAGCTTTCTCTGAAAGTGCTGAACCTCCCCTAGTTCGTTCTTCAGCTCAAAGGCTATGCCAGAGTTGCAAAAGTCTCTGGAAAGACCTTCTTTCTTTCTGCTTCTCCACTGGAATCAGCGGAAAGTCTCAAGGGGAGCTCTTGTCAGGCCTCTGCTGAGGAGGAACTGGAAATAACCTTGCATCCTCCTGAACTTGCAGTCTCAGTGGTAGTTTTTGGCCAGGAGTTGTGCTGGTGAATTGCACGCTACCAGTAAATACCTTTCATGCTTTAAATTTGCACCCTTCTGTTTATGAGCTGCCCCTGTGCTCTTAAGTTATAAGAGAGCTGCAGGGGGCCGAGGCAATGGCCCCACAGCCAAGGAGCTCTCCCGTCAGCAGCACTTGTTGGCACAATTGTCCAGAAGGTGCTCACAGGAAAAGCGTGGTTCCTCCCAGGAAAAAACAAATGGGAATGGGTTCCACTGATCATGTGCGCTTCCTCAAGGGGAAGGCCAGCTCCTCAAAAAGGAGGAGCAGTTCATTCCTCCTTGTGCTGGCTTCAGTGAATCTGCCCCTACTGGTTTTCAGCTGGTACCATGGTACTTCTGCTGGTATCAGGCATGTTTCTGGCAGAAAAAAAAAACAAAAAACAAGCACATAGTATGTTTAATATTAAGTTGTGCAGCCTTGAATATATGACCTGCAGGTCAAAAACATGTGCCTCTGACTCAGGATCAGTTGATCTGCCATGCCTTCATTAATGCCAGTGCAGTCATGCAGTCAGGTGTCAGCAGACTTTGAGGTTTATGCCTGTGCGTTGCATTGCTGGGGTAAGACTGTTGCCTTTCTTTGCCAGTCATGCTTATCTGGTGACGATGGATCCAAACACACCTTGTAGCCTGAGTGATTTCCATTAGTGAACATGCCCTGTCCCTTCCAGACAGAATCTTTGCTAGAGGGCTGTCTGAAACATCCAACCTATCTCCATTGCAACCAGTTGTAACAACCTGCACGGGCCACCTCTCTGGTAGGAAAGGAGAGCCTGAGAGGCAGGGGAAACAAAAACAATGGCAAAGTGAGAAGCAGTCTGTGCAGGCACAGTTGAGGGCACCTATTAGTTGTGGAAAAAGTCAGCCAAGGCAGTAGGTGAAGGACGTAACAGCTTTGCACGGCCCGACCATTCTGCCAGGCCTCCTGAGGTGTGTTGTTACATGGGGCTTGAAGGGGTGAAGGTCAGGGCTGAAGCATCCCAAAGGCATGCAGGATTCTGAAAGAGCTCAGGACCTTCATCTCCTTTTTTCTCAAGGTGGCCTTGTTGGGATCACCATGCAGTCAAAGGGAGGGAGGGAGGGGCTTTGCTACCGATTTCTGTGCTGCTCCTGAACTCGCATTTCATGGGGTGGCCCTCTCATACTTTCTACTGACATTTTGTTCACTGTCACTTCCACAAGGGTTCTGAGCTGTTTCTGAGAAACACTCCTCACTTGCACAGACTTCTAATTTTTGATTTAATAAAAAAGAGGCAGTCTGCCTGTTGATATATCTGTCTGTCTCACGCAATGAGAAATGCTAGCTGCCTTTCTGATGGCAAGGCGCTCTGATTGATGCCAGTGGCATCTGGTGTCTGCGGGCCTCGCTTGGTTCGGGCTGAGCAGCTGGTCTGACAAACAAATCTGTACCCAATTCCAGTTTCCTGAATGGAAAAACACAGCTTCTTTGTAATGCATTGTAGTCACATCTGATCTCTGAGCGGCTGCGTGTCTCTCTCTCAGCAGAGAGAGCTATTCCTCTCATGCACAGCTGCTTATCTAATGCTCTTCAGGCCAGGCCATGTGATTGCTCCAGCTACTAGGGGGACTGTCCCCGGCAGAGCGAGTAGTGCCTCCAGAGCCCGCTTCTGTCTTTTCACCCGCCTTATTTGTCCCCCGCTCAGTCATGATGCGGCTCCTTGTGCTCCCAGTGCCGTGTGATGCCGTCAGGCTTTCTCCCCTGCCCAGCACACAGCACAGGTCACTGTGCTCACCCACCTCTGGGTGGCTGCGGCCGGCAAAGAATTACTGTGTCCCAGCACAGCCAGTGTCCAGCTCTCCCTGTGCATGTTGTATAAGACCAACAGCCCCAGCAGAGGGACGGAGAAGGAGCTCCAGGAGCTGGAGGGACCCAGCACAGGGGCAGTGATGGATTATTGAGCATCACCTCTGGCAGCTGAATGTCTGTAGCCTGTGGCATGGAGCTAGACAGAGCACGCAAGATACAGAGCCAGTGGCAAAAGTAAAGTACTGTCATTTCTTTGGGTCTATTTTCACCCTCTCAAGCAAGTGCGATCCACATACTGAATGTGCAGAGACCAGTGAAAGGAGACTGATACTGTCTTTGCTAATAGTTCTCTACAGCTTCAGATCTCAAAAGAGACAAAGCTGTACAGTTTCTGGCAGGCTTCCACATGACATGACCCAGAACTGTCCCCTGTCCTTGAGTAACGCCCTGAATTCTTGATTTTCCCCTCCTTTTACCTCTTCCCAACAACACTTCTTCCCACAGAGGTCCTGCCACCAGCTTTCAGAACAAACACACTTATTCCATTAGTCATTCTTGCTCTACATCCGAAGCACGAGCTCCATGGCACCAGGAGAGCCCCCACCTCCCAAGCACAGGGGCCAGCGCAGCGCTTCACCACGGCTGCACAACTTCGCAGTAATGCAATAACTGAGAAGAGGCTGCAGCTGCCGGCACAAGCCTCCCGTGTGTAAGCACAGCCCACTGTGCTAGTGGATCAGCCTAGACAAGTCTTATCTGCAGATTAAATGATTCAGTGGTCCTTACCTAATAAGTGAGGAATTTGCGCCTGGACCCTGACACTGCATCTAAATTTATGGGCTGCAGTCAGGAAAGGAGCTTAGGTTTGTTCAGTTCTCTTCCTGAAAAGGGAGGAAGCAGTTTCTCTGCAAGAGAAATCCAGGTAGTCCCCTGGGAGTGACTGCAACAGTAGTTCAGTCGCCTCTTTTAAGTCAAAGCTGGGAAAAAAAAAAAAAAAGAGAAAAAGAAAAAGCTTTTTCCCCTTACTGATCTTTTTGTGTCTTCACCTCCTCCTCCTCCTCCTACCTGCTCTGAACTGCACCAGTCCATGGTTGTGGCCCCTTAGATGAAGAGCTCTCAGGAGCCCTCTCGCTGTCCATCCTTCGCAGATGTTGCTGAGAAGCCTCACCATAGCAGCCTTTTCATCTTAACTCAGCAATGTGGAAAATTACAAGTCAGTCAAACTTTGGAGCAGAACTGGAAAAAGGTGTTTTTCTGCGGAGATGGGGGGTTGGGGGGGTGTTGTTTCTTTTCACTGGAGGATAGGAGGGGATCATGAAAACCATTAACAGGGGATTCTTGTGAGGATAGAGATAGGAACAAATACATGTCTGGAAGAAGCCTCCCCTCTAAAATTTAGCCTTCTGAGAGCCATGAGATAACACAACACAAATCAAATACAGTAGTGCCAGCTGGGACTAAGGAGAGCCACAGCCAGTACCCCTGTGTTCCCCAGCCCAGGCAGTGAGAAGCTGCCAGAGCCACCTTCAGGCAGCACATAGCAAAGAAAGTTTCCCAAGTCAAAAAAACAATCATCTGACGTGTGTGGAGTCACCAGAGCGGAACGACCTGAGTCATGCCTGCACAGCTGGAGGGGTGGTTGCATAGCAGAGTGATGGCTCAACTCAGAGGGCAGAGATTTCCACCCCTGCAAGGGGGGCACCCACGCAGAAAAAGCTGGAGAGCACACGGAGGGGACAGGCACGTGTTGTGTATCCACGCATGGCTCCACTCTGCTTTGGCTGGGGAGTTCCTGGTGACCTGGAAGCAAGAAACTGGGCTCCTTGGGCCCTGCAGAAAGATGTTCCTCCTGAGGAGCACTCAGTGACCAATGAACATTCCCATTCGGGATCCCCAGATTCACCTTTTTTCCCCTGTTCTTTTTTCTGATGCTTGAAAAGTTCATTCCCCTTTTTAGTTCCTTTAGGTTGCTTTAGATCCTGTTGGGGTGTGAAGGCAAATTTGCTGCAGAAGGGGCAAAATAACAATGTGACTATAGTGCCCAGCTGATCTGGAGAGTCAAAATGAAAAGGTGCTAAAGATCTTGATATTTGGGTTGAAATGCCAACCGATTTCGATCCCTCCCATTCCCAGTTTAACCTAAAATGGAGCTGTGGCTTTCTATGTCGGGGATTTTCACCCCATCTTTGCGTTCTCTGTATTCATAACTTTTACTGCTTTTGCTGTGGTTTCCTAACAGTATTTGTCCTCTGTGACTGAAGAGCGGTATGTGCTAGCTAGTATGGCCTTGGTCATTATTCAGAGCCCCAGCTGAGTATGGTCCACAATTCATGCTTGGTGTGTGATGCCTCTTGTTAAGAAACTGTTTTCCCTCTGTCCGACAGCAAGCGTGGCCCAGTGGCACTCAGCAGATCCTGCTCCCTCCTGCCTGGCAGCAGCTGACTGGGGTGGCCACCCACACTTCTGTCCAGCATGCAACCGTCATCCCAGAGTCCATGGCAGGAACCCAACCGCTGGCAGACTGGAGGTAAACTGGAGGTCCTTGGAGGCTTCCTGAAGTACCCATGGGTGACAGAGGAGGCATGAGAAGAGCTGGGCGGGAGGGATGGGGTCTCAGGAGGCTGCAGAGCCAGGGGGAGAAGGGCAGAGGCTGCAGCCTGCGACCCAGCCTGTCTGAGAGCTATGGGCATCTTCTCCGTTCCCCACCCTTGAGGTGGAGCGCCATGCCTCCGCTGGTCCCTTCCGTCATTTCCCTGGGGGAAACACTCATTCCTGGGGGGACAGGGAGCCCAGTGGGACCTGGAGGAGGGTGCCTCGGTGAAGGCAGCGGGAGCCTGTGGAAGAGCCTGCTGAAGAGCCGCCGGTTGCATTTTAAACGTGTACCTGTCTCCCCCTTTACAGAAACACCCACGCTCACGGCAGCCATTATAACCCCATCATGCAGCAGCCCGCGCTGTTAGCTAGCCATGTGACTCTCCCCGCAGCCCAGCCCGTCAACGTGGGTGTCGCTCACGTCATGCGCCAGCCACCCGCCACCACCACCACCTCCACCAGGAAGAGTAAGCAGCACCAGTCGGCACCCCGGTGAGTGCGCGCGGCTCCCGGCCCTGCCGTCAGTTGTGGCATTGGTGGAGCGGGAGGCCGTACTGGGGTTGTTCTGAAGGCAGCCCCAAAACACAAGCACGCTCACAAGGGGGATATTTGCCAACATCTGTGGGGCAAAATGAAGTTTGTTCCGTGTCCCACAAGTGATTAGATCGCGTTTTTTTTTGTGACTGGACTCTGTTGTTTCACCTCTTCCATAGACAGGTCAGGAGAGCAGGGGGTAAGAGGTAGGCAGGTACGTTTCATACCCAGCGAGCGTCACTCTGTGCAGGAGTTAGTGGCTGAAGGGGATGCAGGATGGGAGACTGGAGACTTGGGTCCTATTTATCCAGCTCATTATGCTGCTGTGATTACCTGAGGCCTTGTAGTCACTGTAATTAAAAATGTTACTATATTCTTAGGCCAGCGTGGCACAATGGCCAGTTGCCACACCTTTTCTTCCTGTGTCATCTCAAAACACTGCTGAAGTGCAGCGTCTGCATTTCCACAGGGTACACCTCCAGGGCACCACATCTTCAGGAACACATTCCTGATGTGTGCGCACAAGATCTGCCCTTTTAAAAGCAATGGGATGACTACCTATCTTCTGAGCTTTAATGCCATGCAGAGTGAAGAATCGGGGTGGCTTTAGGCCGCCTTTAAGCTCTCCAGCTCCTAACTAGGTGGTTGGCCCTTATCTTCAACAGTACACACAAGCAAGGTATCCTCACTGGCCTTTTTATAATCATGGAAGCATAAACTAGGGAGCATTGTTTAAGGATGTCTCATACAGGAACAGTTTTTGGACACCTAAATCTGTCCACTCTCAGTAAGACCATTTGGCTCTCTGCAAGGCTTTTGGTTCATACTATGTTATGTGCCACAACTCAAACAGTAAAATGATTGCAATGCCTGTCACAGCCCTGTAATCTTGCCTAGAGGACAAGGCTGTTTAAGATGTATGTGCAGCTGTTCTGGGGAAAGTCCTTTGGGCTGTGAAACTAGCACATTTCTTTAAAAAAACCCCACCGAAACAGTGCAGGGGAGAGAACCAAAATGGGTCACTACTTGTGCAGTGGCTAAAACAGAGGAGCTTGTGGTTTTCCTGGGTGACTGGACTGAGGCCAGAGGAGCTCTGAGTTCACAACCAATTTGACTCTGGTTAAGAGGCTACTATTTAAATCCTACCCATTTATCTGCTCTCTAATGTTGCATTTACTTTGGGTGGACTCCAGCTGTCTTAGCCCATTCGTAATGTAGAGGAGAAGCAGCTACGTCACCAGCAAGAGCGAGCGCCTGTTGCTACCAGTGTGCTTGTGTGGGGCCTCCCCTCTCCCTTCCGACTCCAGAGCCAGGGTGGCAGTGTCCAGCAGAAACTGGACACTTTCAGAGTAATGGGATTCTGTGGCTTCATTAATTGTGACACTTTTGTAGCCAAATGAGGAACGTGCTCCTTTGGAGAGGGGGGCACTCCACGCTGCTCATTGGTATTCAAAAAGCACTGCAAATGCTACTGTGCAGCCGTTTGTTATGCAAAAGACCCTGTGTAAGTTGGTATAGTGCGATACACCCAGAATGACTTCCTCTTGATGGATGACACCTATTTACTCCTTTTGTTAGCTTTCGGGCCAAGCCCAGCGTGCAGCCTGGGCCCCACTGTAGAACAAAAGCAGAACTTTGTGGTGGTGTTGTTGGGTTTTTTAGTATTATTTTTGAATCTGCAAATGTTCTGTAACAGGCAGAAGAAATACAAGGAAGAAATAAAATGAGTGAAATGAGCTTTAGCCAGCGTGCTTTGGTAAAAGCAGACCCACGCAGCACTGCTGGGTGGACAGGGTTCTGTGTTCAGATCCCTAATCCAAATGGGCCCTTTCCAGCTGTCAGGCAGGGAAGCTGAAGTGGGAAGACTGGGAAAAGCAGGACTTGAGAATTAATTTTTTTTACTGCATAATAATGAGTGTCCTTTACTTTCTTATTTATATATGCTGTATCTGCTCCCTAACATGGGAATGAAATCAACCTGAATACATGTCCTCCCATCTGTGCGCTTTCATCCGTGGGGCTTCACTATACTAGAGGATGAAACATGGCACAGGAAATACTCATTGAAAAGATTCTTAAACAGAAAATTAAATTTTCAACTAAGAAAAGCAGTTTTTCTGGTAAATGATTACTGTTTTCCACAACAAAGTATAATTTTGCCTGTAGCTTTTTCTGGCCAAAAAAATACCTTGTCATGATGCATCTACGCAGGATACAGGAGAAAGGGGTTATCATTTGGGTTGTTCTTCCTTCTGCAACAGCCACACTGTGCCTGCCTGTGTTTTCTATGCTTGGGCTGTGTGGCTGGCCTCCTCCTCCCAGCGCAGACTCCTGGGGGGCAGCATTTCTTATTTGGAAATTTCTAGGGAAAACAAAATTGAACTTTTTTCACTAAAAGAAACTAGTTTTTGGCCAATTATATGAATAAGTTATGTGAGGCACTCTGTCCTTTGAAGAGGTGACTTAAGCCAATTTTGCAGTTCTCGTAGACTCCTTAAATCAGTGCCTTGGAATCAGAGATGAGGAATCCAAAGCCGTGGCGACGGGCAACTCAAGCAAAATTGATTTTGAACCTACTAACAACCTTTCCCCTTTCCAGCAATGCATCCACCTATGAAGTTTCATCCTCTCAATCCATCAGCTCGCCTCAGCGGTCGAAACGAGTGAAGGAGAACACTCCTCCCCGCTGTGCCATGGTGCACAACAGCCCTGCCTGCAGCACCTCCGTCACCTGCGGCTGGGGCGACGTGGCCACCAGCACCACACGGGAGCGGCAGCGGCAGACGATCATCATTCCCGACACCCCTAGCCCTGCAGTGAGTGTCATCACTATCAGCAGCGACACAGATGAAGAAGAGGAGCAGAAGCATGCACCCACCAGGTGAGCAGTGGCTCTCTGCTCTTCCCTGCGTACAGGAGAGAGAGACAGAGGGAAAGAAGTGCTGGAGCATCCCAGGCATTGCTGTAGGGTCCCAGGAGCTACAGATAGGTCTCAGCAGCCAGGTCATCTTTCATTTGAGAGGAAAGGCTAAAATGCTAGTTGAGAACTCCTCAGACTTAGGTGATGTTCCCTACCATGCTGTATATTTGATGTGTGACCTTGGAGAAGTGTAGTTGTTTCTCTATGCCATAGTCTCTCATCTGTAAGAGGAAATAAGTTTCTTCTATCTCACAGGACTCTTGAGAGGAGACTTTAGAGATTTAAGTCAGCTGTTTAAAACAAAGACAAAAATAAGCACTTAGGGGGAAGGTAGCTTAAAATTGCCTTTTCCCTTTCTTAGTGATCCAGGCATCTGTAAAAAGCATTAAATGACATCTTCCATATGTGCTGTTTTCCATTAAAAAGTCCTGAAAAAGTTAACGGTTGTGTCATAAACAATAATGGTAAGTACATTGCAAGAGGTTTTCTCAGTTCTGATTGCATTGCCAAAACATCCCTGAACTATTGTAAAAAGTGGCAGAAATTAATTGCTTTTTGACTGACTCTGCAGAGACTTAAGAGTTGAGGCTATAAAGACTGTGGCGACTGAGTTTGCTCCTCAGAGAATTAACTCACCCAAGTGAACAGTGTGGCCCAGGACCACCGCCACTGCTGATCATCCACTGTGGATGAGAGAGGACTTAATTTTCCAGGAGTGTCTTTTCATCATCTTTTCATCACATGCAAGCACTCTAGGTTTACCATCTGATGCCAGTCACAAGACATCACTGTACTTTTTAAGTTGTAGAGAAGAAGAAGCTTTGCAAACAGCTGAATAATTATACCATCTTCATGCTGGTAACTGAGATAGGAATTTTTTAACCTTATCTCTCCAGTACTGTTGAGAGAGAATTAATTATTTTATTTATTTATTTAGAACATGCTCCATAGCAGATTTTCCTTTAATCACTGTAGATATCTATCTATATCTTTGCATCTCTGTGCTGTGGTGATAAGTGGAGCACTGCAAATGTGCACAGAACAGATGAGATGCATTTGGCCTCAAGGAGCTAAAAATCTGTAACGAGGAGCCATATGATTCAGGCTTCCAGGACTGCAATTTCAACCTGCCTCCCTACAACAACCACTGCTTCCCATTACCCCTCTCCCTACCAGTGAACTTCACGAGGCAGCAAGAGCTCAGTGCCTTTCAAATTCAGGCTTGCCATGAATGCAATGGTTATCATGAGGAATTGATCACAGAACAGCGTAACATGCTTCATTTAAAAAAAAATAAAATTAAAACAATTGCTACAGCATTCCTCTAGTTTGGAATACTAACCCTCCTTAGTAGGGAGACAAAATCATGTTTCCAGAAAGAGTTGAATGAAGGTCAGTATGGAAGTCAGGTGGACTATAAATAAGGAGGTCCTGCTTCCAGGGCTCTTATGGGAAAAGAAAGGCAAGAGTAAAGAGATGCTGAAAGCTGCAGTGGTGGGGTGGGGTAACATGAAGAGGGCAGGTATCTCAAGGGTCATGGAAGCCATTTGCAAGCACATTTACCCATGGTACTGATCCCAGGCTTTGGGTAATTATGTGCAAATACTTATACTTACCATCTGGGTATCATCTTGGGTTGAGAAAAGGTGGAGGGAAGAGCTGGGATCCTGTGGCCACTTCAGCTTACAGTTTTCTCCTCTGCTTCTGCCATCTGAACGCTTTTTTCACTCAGCGGCTCTTCAAGGAGACAGACAGAACAAAGTTCTGGAAAATGTCTGGAAATTGAGTTGGGAGTTTGGGGTATTGAAATATTTGGGCAAGGTCTGCTGAGGGGTTAGGAAAGTAGTCCCAGGAGCCAGACTTACATAAACAAACTGGCTTTGATACGACTAAAACATATTCAGGACACGTTTCTGCCTGGGATCAGATCCCTGGCTACTTTTTGTATACATATGGCATATCTATACAGAGTGCCAGGCTGCCAGCATTCCTGGAAGGCCAAAGCTTCAGAGTTAGATTTAATTTCTGAGCCATGTAGAGACATTTCACATGGACACAGGCTGTTCTCAAGCACCTATTGGAATTCCAGAGTGAGTTAAATTGCCTGTGCAGATGTAACCAGAGCGAGTGGAGAGTTAGAGGCAGAGACACAGATGGAAAACAGCATGTCCAGAATGAGAATTTTTGGTTAAAGTCTCCAAGAGAGGGAAACCAACTCTCTCAGTGCCTTTTGATCTGGGTAGATCTAAGACCAGATTCTCAGCTGCAGTAAGAGTGTAGCTTCCAGTCAAGGAAGCTGTATCAGCATTTAACGCCAGTGAACTTTGCCCCTGCCAATGTTGAGGTCTTTCTCATTAAAAGTGCATCATGTTTAGGAAAGTACCTCCCAAGTTTTCTTACTTGCCTATTTTTTTGGCTCCAAGTAAAATGGGAGTGACAGTGAAATATGTGCTTTAATGTCATCAGTGCCCAAAGTTTCAGGATCTGAATCAAAAATGAAACCATGGAAAGAATGCATTGTCTTGCCCATAGTTATGCTCATATTACCCTATTAGGCAATAGCTGTGGTGTGGGGGTGAAAAATAAGAAATTGCTTGAAACTTGCTGTTGGTCACATCCTAACAATATTAGCTTTTTCTGGATTAGAATACAGAAACTGTATGGCACTTGACAGATCAAAGTTAATTTGCCTGATCCCATCTTGCTGATAGCAGTGGTATCTTTGCAGTAACTTCACTGATGTTGGATCTGAATTTGCTACAGCACTTCCTTCTCTTATTTCCTATGGGGTTAGATATTTCTCTTTGACCCGTGAGACTAAAAATGTTTATTTTATTGATTGCTCAGTAAGGTGAGATTAGAGCTACCTGTGGCTGTGAGATGTAGTAGATCCTTTGGCGATGTGAGAGTTCGTAAGACTCAGTTTAAGAAGGACTGGTAATGCTGATGAAATGTGATACTGCTGATGCCATAAAGGAGCCCTACAGCTTGGGTTTACTCCAACAGTAAAGCTTCTCTGTAATACCAAAGTGGCAGAATGAGCTTTTCTTCTACAGGGGATGCAAATTTTTTATTGGTGAAAGAAAATTCTGAAGAATTCCGTGTGATATGGGCAGATTTTTCCTCTTCCTAATGAAAAGCACAGATGTTCAAGTAGGATGTTTATGAACTACCAGCTGACCAGGCAGGCAGGCTTCCATGTTGCTTGGTCCTTGCTCACGTGTTTTGCACTGTTGATGGGTGTAGCTTGGTGTAATCTCTTTAAAATGAACGAGATCTGAAAATGTTGGACTCCTGTTGGGTAGAGGTGGTGTGAGGTGGGCTCTGCAGGACTCACTCAATGGAGCCTTGTCAAAGGGAGCCATCTGCTGGGCCCCAGCCCTGTGCCTGGGGCAAGATCACTGAGAAGGGACCTCAGGTAAAGTTCATCAGGGACCATCCTTAGAGAAATGGTCAAGATCTTCAGGGGGCAGATTCCTGATTTTAAAAGTCAGTTTGTCAAAACCAAGGCTTTCTACAGGCTATATTGAGATTTTTCTACTAATATCCCCAACACAGTGTAGAGAGAGAAAGTGTTAGGGGTTAACTAAATAAGGGGAAGACCTTTTTTTTTTTTTTTTTTGGCCTTAATGGAGGGGGTTTTCTTTCAAAATATAAGGAATAATAGGAAAAAAATGGAAATGGTCAAAATAAAAAAGGAACATTTTTACTGGATGAAATAGGTTTTACCTGGTTTCTGATACCCACTGATGCCCACGAAGTTTTGCATGTGACATTTTGTCCTGTAGAACAGCAGAAAAAAAATTGCATATAAAAGCATTATATGAACAGGAAACCATTTTGTCACCCTGTTTATTTGTCACC
The DNA here is from genome assembly GCA_025331215.1 of Actenoides lindsayi. Classification (NCBI taxonomy): domain Eukaryota; kingdom Metazoa; phylum Chordata; class Aves; order Coraciiformes; family Alcedinidae; genus Actenoides; species Actenoides lindsayi. The sequence continues at coordinate 53,968 of WTSP01023880.1, forward strand.
CGTGAATTTCTAGACTCTCAGTTCAGCATCCTGTACAAAGAGACTTCCTAGGCCAAGGAGATGTTTACTGCTGCGCTGTAAGACAATACCCTGACTGTTATTTATTCTGGAAAAAATTTAGGTCTAACCATTACCTGTAAAGCACTAAAGAGAGTAAAAACAGAGAGCAGACTTGATATTTTTCGTATGAATTTATTTCTCTTAAGTTTCTATACTTGCTATTGCAAGAAAGTTAAGCAGACAGACCGACAGTGCAACTGCAGTCACAGTGATCAGAGCACACATTTCAACAAGAGCTAAGTAGTAGGGGTTAAGTACTCCCCAATACACAGCTTTACATGGTGTGCTGCTTTAAATCTAAGTCCTCCTTTGGTTAAATATTTCTGAAGCTTAGAAGTGGAGAAAAATAAACCAACAAGTTGAACACAGAGAAGAGAGGCACAAGTGCATGTGGAATTGCAGCTGGGAAGGTGGGAGAGCACACGTTCTGAAGGAGGGATGAGCTGGTGGTGCAGCAAGGGGTATTTCCATGTCCTGTCAAGGGATGCATCGCAGATGCATGAGAGGAGGAAGGGGTGGAAGGAAAGGCAGTGGAGGTGACCATTGTTAGGTGCCTAGATGACTTCCCACACAAGCGATGAGTGCAACGGCCAAGGAAAATGTGACTGTTGTCTTGAAACAATACAATGTTGGCCTTGAGGTGAGTGGTTTTGTGGGTGCTTCCACCCCAAAGAGGCAGGAGAGTCCCTCACTTCCTCATTGCCTGCTCTATCTGCACTGGTATCATAACACCTCTCCAGCTTGGTTTTCCCCTGGATCCTCACAGTAATCACTGTGTCCCTGGGCAAGAAAGCCTGACCGCAGCTGTCGCATGGGCATACTGAGTGACTGCCTCACTGGCCATCTTCACTGACACAAAATTCTTATGGGGTTGTTTTTTTTCAATTTCTCTTAAGATGTTAAGCTATACTGTGAAGTCTCTGTAAGAGTCTCACCTTTATAGTGCAGCATAAGCTGCTGCCAGTAGTCATTCACCTTACGGCATTGCGTGTCATAGTGTAATGGTGATGGAGCCTCCTTCAGAGGACTTTTATTCCCCTTACACACAGAAATTGCTGGCAGGCACAAACTGGGTGTTTATGCCAACTTGCTGATGTGTGTGTGTGAGGGGCAAAATACCATTTGTAATTCTCTTTTGACATCTAGCCTGTTGTGGCTATGTTATGCTGTGCATAGTAATGCACTGACTCTGCATAGCAATACGTTGACTAACCACAGTCATTTGGTAAAAAGATTTTTGCCTTCCATCTCCAGAAGACACATCGACATGCAACTAATACTTAAAATAGCAGAGATAGACGGTAGCTCTCTCAGCAAACCTTCAGCAGCAGGACCTTTACAACCTGCTAAGCAATTCAGTATATGACTTAAATAGCTATAGCACGTGCTGCATAGCCTAATAAAATGCCCTCGGTGTAGTACTTAATGAATGTTTCTTACCATCACAAATTCACAAAGAAAGGTGAGAGCAGATTAGCAGGTCATGATGGAGGTTGAGCCAAAGAGAGAGGGGCATGTCCTCAACACTGAGCTATGCATGGCATAGGATTTCAACATGAAGAGAGCGATTGCAGTTGTAGTGTGAGTTTTTGTTGGCTGACTCTGTACTTTCCTAGAATAGGTGGATTATTCTGAAGCAGCAAACTGAAAAGGTTGCACATTGCTAAGTTTTCAGAGACCTGGAACGGAGTATTTGTGATGTGGTATAAAACTAATGTGCCGTGGTAAATTCGCACACCAGTTCAAAGGCACAGTTGTGTGATGGCTGCCTTCATCCCCAAAACTAGAAGGCCATGTTGGTGACCTTGAGAGCTGAAAGCCTCTGTTGCTATAATGTCAGTTTGTATCTCTTTGAGTGAACAGCGCGCTGAAGAATTGTCCTCACTAGACATCATTTGCTTTTTCTGCGATTCTAGTGTAACTTGAGATGTTCAGGGAAAAAGATCCTGTTTGCTCAGTGCTATCACATACAGAGCTTTTAGGATGGGCTTTCAGCAAGTAGAAATAATCTCAAGTTGCATGGGTACAAGAGCTGTTGTCCCTGTCCTTGTCCGTGGCTATTTGGGTAGTTTCAACATTGTTTTAACATCTAATTCAGCATCTTCTTTTCCTTAATTTCCTCTCACTTTTCCTTCTCAACATCTGCCTTTGGCACCTTTCCATTAACAGTATCTCAGGTGCCTATTTTAGTTTCTTGCCTGCTGTCTGTACACAAGCTTGTCTTCTCTTTCTTCTATTAGACTTTTTCTTGAGATCTTTACTTGTGGTGGGAAATAGGACCCAAGTCCACCTCTCTCTGAGCACTCGTGAGGATGGTATATGTTAAAGACCTGTCTCCAAGACCTGCTTCTGCATGTCTGAAGGCACAGTCGTGCTCTGTGTGTGCACATTGGACAGACATGAATTGTTTTGTGTCCCAAGTTTGAGAACAAGCGCTCCAGGACCAGGTGGGAACAGGCCACCACTCATAAACTATTAATAAACTTACAAAGCAATGCATATTTTTCCAGCTGCAGTTCTGAAAGGGAGGATGCAGCTCCAGCCAGTAAGGGTTAAAAAGCCTTCCTGGCTACTGCTTTTCAGTCCGTGTAGATGGATTTGATGCTACTGTGGTAATCTTCCCCACTCCCGCCTCTGGAGAATTAAAATACACCTACCCACAGAATGCAGGCAGGCACACAAGCTGACCAGGAACACATGCCAGCTCTCAACACTACTAAATCATGTATGCTGCTGCTACTGTGCTCACAGGAGGGAAAGCAATTACCAGTCTTGGAGTGAGCTAATAAGAAGGGCGCAAGACTTTTAATAGTATTTTTCTGTGTAAGCACAAACATCCCCAAAAGCCATGACTGGCTGAGTTATAGGAATACAGCAAGCTTGCTGAGTAGGCAAGTGCTGTGTCAACAGGTAAAAGCTCTCAGTCCTGATAGTTTGTGAGCAGGGAATGCAATACATCAGCCTGGACCTTACAAAGATAACTCTGGCATTACTGCGAAGTAGGGAGAGCAGCTGAATCCTCTGAGGGAGTTGGAAGGAGGACAGATGCTGGCTAGCAAGAAGGCTTTGAAAAGGGGCAGCTCTAGCTCTTCTGGTTTTAATTTGCAGTGCACCCCATTTTGTCCTAACATGTGACTTTAAGCCTGTGAATGGGCTGATTTTCAGCACGAGTTGGGCCTTTGATGCTTTTGAAATTCCCACCCTTAATTTCTGGGGCAGGCTGTGGTACCAGCAGGTGCCAAGCTCTGGGCATGTGTGAATAGTCCTGCGTGACATCTCTGCCTGCTGCAGCGTTAACTGCAGTCCTACCTTTCCTAAAGACAGAAACCCCATTGCTTTCAATGGGACTCCTTGTGCTCCTGAAATGCTGCAGCCTGCTGAATTGAGAGGCTAATCGCTCGGGCCCTTATACTGCAAATATTTACCTGTGTGCTTTAGCTCTGCTACTGGAATAGTCCAGCTGACTTTGGTGGATGATACATACCAGTAGTGCTGAGCACTTGTGTAAGGCCTGGCAGGACCATAGCTCTGCTCCTTTTCAGTTTCCCTTCCATGAAATGAGTTTAATATCCTGCTATGGTCCATTTCTTTGGAAAGGTTTGGGTTTGGGGTCACTTATTTGTTTAACCAAACAGGTCGGCTTGATTTTCTTATTTTAACCAAGGAGCTATAACACTCCGAAGGAGAAGGCTTCTCATGGTCCCTGCTTTGACAAGCCCTCAATCAAACCACTGAAAAATATGCCCATTCTAAAACAATAAATAGCACAGATTACACAGAAAAAATACCCTTCCAGTTCTACAGCTCAGCCTTCCCATGTCAAGTGTCAGCCAAGAACAAGTATTTCCAGTTCAGCAGCTCAGCCACTTATGTAAGGAAAGGACTGTAAAAGAATAGCTAGACCTTATCAGTTGTCAGAAAACTCTTTAGTGACTTGATTTTTCTTTATAAAATGTAATAACTGTCAGAGGTAGAGAATATATATCTCTTCCCAACTGGCAGCCAAGGGTAGCTGCAAAGGGCAAGCAGTGTGGATACTCATAAATGTGTGATTATAGGCATTTCTACTGAAGGAGAGAGGAATATTGATGCAATATTCGTCATTTTTATTGGCTTAATATTCTTCTTTCATAGCACCATATCCAAACTGCTACATCTTTCTTCACATACAGTGGTTGTGCATCTACGATAACACTATTGCTCTTTCCATTCCTAATGTAGGGCTCTCCACCTCCTTGTGGAAAGCCAGAATATGAGGGTTTGCTGTTGTACACCTTCGCCATCAAAAAGATGCTTGCCCCTGCAAGGATTGCTTTCAGCTTCTGGATTGCTGTGCAGTAGCAAATCCTCCTTCTATATCATCTGTTCTGTTTCAAGTGTCAGTGCTTTAGGAGAGCAGGGGCCTCTTGAGGTGTGCATAGAACATCATGGTCTTGTGTCTTCTTTGGGGCACACCAGGATCCTGTGATCACAGCCCAAGGAAGGTCTGTGTGATGGTAACTCATTTGTGAACGCAGCAGCCCAATGCATTCTTTGATGGAGAAGATGATAGCTTTTGATTTCAAGTCTTGGGAGTGAGGTGGTGAGTTGCAGTTTGTGAATGCTGATGGAGAGGCTTTGGGACAGACGAGTTGAAGGGAACCCACCAGTGCTCCTTTAGCACTGTGAAAAATAAATAAGGCAATCAGTGTCCTTGCAAGGAAGTATCTCAGTATCTGCTCCACCTTTCCCTGGGTGAGGAGTGATGCTGAGACTAGGGAGCAAACAGCTCCATCACATACTAAGACCACATTAATCAGCTGTTCCCACACTGGACCAGCCAGAGTGAAAGAACAGAGAGGAGACTCCGTGGGACAGAGATCTCTCTTTTTAAAAGTGCACACTCAAGAAGTTAAGAGATGGATTCCTTTTTCTCTGTGGCATTTCTGTTCCTGTTGGGGCTCTTTCCACCATTAAGCCTAATTACTTAGCTTTTTATGTGCTATCCATTTCTTTTCATCATTTTAAAAACTTCAGTTGCCATAACAACATAATGCAATCAGTGAAACATAGCAGCTATTTTCTGTAGTCAAGGTCTGTGCACTGTCAAGGATGTGAGCCGTTTAAGCAAATCTTCACCATCCCCCTTCCTCCCTCCTCTTTCTCACTCTCTCTTTTTCTCCCTAAACAAGCTCATAACAGGAAGGAGAAACCATCAGGAATAATTAGCCACAATAGCAGAGCAAATCCCAATCGTGCTTGTGCAGTCTAGTCTAATGAACTTCTAGCACTAATCTTGGAAGTGTTGATGTTCCTTTTTAATCACTTTCTTGATGTCATAGATAGATTAGCCGCAGCAGGACTTCAGTAATCCATGCTGGAGTCGGGAGACCCAGTGCCTATTCAGAGAAAGAAAAGAAAACCCTTTCCTCATTTTTTTGGCCGTTCGTTCCTCTGTTTCAAATGCTTATTGAGAATATATGCCCACTGTGACGTATTAGTAAATAGAATGGAGCGTATTTTGTAGATTCATGGGATTTAAGCATGAAAGTCGTAGCATCTATTATTAAATCATTGCTGGAAAGCTGGGAGAAACCACCACGTTTTTGTGTGGGTGGTGAGACTTGCAACAAAGCATAGTATAACTGCAGGGCTTCTACTGCACACATATATAAAAAACAGTCTGAAAATAAATCTGGCAGTCTGGTTCAGTGCTATTCTAAGCAGTGTGAATATAAGATCTATCCACAATGTCTTACTCACTCCTTGACCTCCATGAAGGCTTTCCTGGAATAGCAACGAGTGCATTTTGAAGCCTGGGATTTGGCTTAAGCAGCCTCTATCTGGTGGAGGACTGAAGGGTGTGCTTTGCCTTTACAGAGCTAGTCTGCCGCGGGCAGAGTCTTCCGGTGGCTTCCGAGTCAATTGTTGCCTATTCATTCTTTCCTCTTATGTGCTTATGTTTCAGCACCTTGTCCAAGCAAAGGAAGAACGTCATCAGCTGTGTCACCGTGCATGACTCCCCCTACTCCGATTCCTCCAGCAACAACAGCCCTTACGCTGTGCAGCATCGCGCAGGGCAGAACAACGGGAACACCTATGACACCAAAGGGGTTCCAGAGACTCACTGCAGTGGGAACCCCCGAACGATCATCGTGCCACCACTGAAAACCCAGGCCAGTGAGGTGTTGGTAGAGTGCGATAGCCTGGCACCAGGTAAATTGCACCTCTTCCGTCAAGAAAATTAGTAAGAAATAAATGATTTATCTTGGAAGAATCTCATTGTTCGGTTTCATTTTGTTTGTTTGTTTGTTTGTTTTGTTTTCCAAAGAAACCATGCCTCTGCCCTTCTCTCAAGTGACACATCTGTTCTTGGGAGCCATATTGCATTATTTATGTGCCCTGATACACTCAGGAGTCACGGGGGCGAGTGTCAGTCCCAGTGACTTCTGTACAAACCCAAGAACAGGATGCAGCCTTTAGCTCAACTTTTGACATGAAAGGCTCCCAAATGCAAGTGTGAAACCTTTGCTGCCTTGCCTTTCCATAGGTTTTCTTTAAAACGGGTCAGAGATTGAAAACACGGGTGCATTTCATTCAAAGTTGTTGAGGTTTCTGGGAAGAACATTTCCCAAGGACCTTCATTATGGACTGATGAGGTTTGCTCACCCAGAGCCTCCACAGTGCTAGATAGCACGATGTGTTGAAAAGGGGCTTATGGTGGAAGTCTGGCCCGAAGCACTTGGCTTTGAGCTGCTTGGCAGTCCTTTCTTTTGACGTACTGCTGGTGAACACAAAGGCTCAGAGGGTGAGCTCCCCACTAGCTCTTTCTCCCTCCCTTCCTGCTCACCATGAGGTCAGTCAAGCCAGGAGGTTTTTTTGTGCTGCGCACACTATACTTTCCTTCCTCTCCTTGGGATTTGTACCTGCATCGTACAGTTCTGCTGGCAGAACAGTTTCTCACACTTCTGAAGGATCTATAAAGCCTTCTCTGGGCCCAGTTTGGGTCCAGATACCAGATCTGCTTATCTGCCTTCTAGGATGACAGGCTGGCCATGTATATGAAGCACTGCTGAGGTATTCTGTTAATTAAGAGAAACCATTTTCTTTTCCTGCTTCTGTTGTATGTCTCCTCCCAAAAGGCACTCCAGAGGAGATTCAGTCAGGAAGAGGTAGGGTGAGCAATTAAAGAATGTGATGTAAGCTACAAATGTGTTTCCTTTCCTGGCACAGTCACCACCAGTCACCACTCATCCTCCTACAAGTCCAAGTCCTCCAGCACCGTGACCTCCACCAGCGGTCACTCTTCAGGGAGCTCGTCTGGAGCCGTTGCCTATAGGCAGCAGCGACCAGGAGCACATTTCCAGCAGCAGCAGCCTCTTAATCTAAGTCAGGTAAGTCAACCAAGACCGATTTTGGTGGTGCGTCATCCAGCTGTTTCCTACTACTCTTACAACATAGGCTGTCCTGTTTCAGTTTAATGATAGTTGGGCCCCATGTCGGGTTTGATCAGCTTCTTTCAACTTCACTGCAGACCTTGATCTTCCAGCTTAGGCAGCAGAGGTAGTGCAGATCCCACCCCTGAGTGGGCTGGCAATACTCTTACCATGTGTTTTGAAGTCAGATAATCTAACGGTGTGAGTGGGAATGATTTGAGAGAGAAGGATCAGTGGCTTAGACGCAAAGGAGTGGAGCAGGACTGTGTAGGAAGGACTAAATTCTCCTTAGCTATAGGTAACCATGGGGAGAGTATCTTCCAAGTGAAGGGAGTGCCATGGGCCCGGCTGCAGGACTGGGAGAGAAGCCCCCATCAGATGTGACAAGGCAAAGCAGAGCCTCTATGCATATACATGACTTCAGACAACGAGCTTGATCCATCCTGTGGTAAACCTGGGCTGAGATCTGGGCAAATCCTGTTACTCAGCAGCGTACAGTTCTCAAGATCTTTCATTGCCTGTTATCAAAACACCTAGGGAGCTCTCCAGGAGCTTCAGTAAATAATGCCCTTTTCGTGTACTGCACCTGGGGCCTTTCTCTTCTCCAAGGTGAGGTAAGGAGGGTAGGGAAGTTGCACCACAGTTACCAACATTTCAAGAGGAGAAGAGTCTGGAGAGCTCAGGGGACAGTGCTGGCTTGCATCCAGAGCTGGATAAAAGCAGAACCGTGGGGTTTTTTTAAAATAATGTGGGGAAGCAGAACATCCCCACCCCCTCAAAATGTAGTTGAAACAAAAATTTATACAAACTTGAAATGAAAGTGAGTGAAAATGGAGGAAGTGGGCGAGATGCTGTTTCTAAGAGCGGGGAGGAGTGTGGCTGCCGCATTTCAGACCTCAGTGACAGTGCAGGGAGTGCTTACAAAGAGGATGAGAGGGCTTGGAAGAATAGAAGGAAATAATGTGGAGCATTGCCCTTCTTGCCTTCTAATTCCTACTTTATTGGTTGTTTAATACTCTGACTACAAATGGCTGGGAAAACTCCTTGACATTATTATGGAATGCAAAAACACCCTAGAAAATTCCTGAAAAAGCACATTGCTCCCATCCCACTGCAAGAAGTTCCTGTGCTCAAGTAATTATAGCTGATTACATGTGGGTATCAGGCACCTGCAGGATTTGATCAAGCCAAGGGTTTTATCTTTAAAAAATGAAGTAGTTATTTTTACTAACTGAGAAAATTATAACTGCAAAGACCCAAAGTGAGCAAAAATAAATCGCCTGTTCCAGGCGTAGTTAGGCAACTTCATTCCCCTGAGCTGTCAGCGCACCACGTTTTGTCAGCAGAGGGTTCACTAAAAAAAGCCGTATGTTGATGAGTGACTGGGCTTGTGGAAGATGTTCTTAGGAGCTGGGCATCCAAGGTTGGGTCTTCATGGTAGCTCATCAGCTACCATGCTGGCCAGCAGGTTGCGGCCCAAACTGGAGGGACTCCATTGTCCTTTTGAAGGCCATTTGGTGGAATGTGTGAAACTACAAGGTCTTCCTGGGCTTGGGAGGGACCCTTTGCTGTCACCTGTTTCCACTGGAAGACGGTGGTAATGCTGAGGGTGTCAGGAAGAGCACAAGGGACTTTCCTGAGACTGTCTGGTGTCGCAGGGAGGCTCGTAGGCACCACTGAGGAGGTAAAGAGCCGTCTCCTGTCTTGTAACCGGTTATCACTGTTGCTGTCTTTATCCAGGCCCAGCAGCACATCACGACCGATCGCACAGGGAGTCACCGGAGACAGCAAGCCTACATCACTCCAACGATAGCTCAGGCCCCGTACTCTTTCCCGCACAATAGTCCCAGCCACGGTACAGTTCATCCTCACTTGGCCGCGGCTGCCGCTGCTCACCTGCCCACCCAACCCCACCTCTACACATACACCGCCCCTGCCGCCCTGGGCTCCACGGGCACCGTCGCGCACCTGGTGGCCTCCCAAGGGTCTGCGCGGCACGCCGTGCAGCACACCACCTACCCCGCCAGCATCGTCCACCAGGTCCCCGTCAGCATGGGCCCGCGGGTTCTGCCCTCGCCCACCATCCACCCGAGTCAGTACCAGGCTCAGTTTGCCCATCAGACCTATATCAGTGCTTCTCCAGCCTCCACAGTCTACACTGGATACCCATTGAGCCCCACCAAGGTCAACCAGTACCCTTACATCTAAACACTGGAATAAGGAGTGAGAGACGCACCCATCCCGGGGGAGCGAGGCGGCCGCTTTTGTACTGAAGAACATGACAAAACTAACAATGCAATGGGAGGCTTACGTGAAACTTGAATGAAGGAGACTTTAAGGAAGAAACGAAAAAAAAAAAGAAAGAAGGGGGAGAACCAATTCTACACTTTTTATTTAAAAAAAAAACAAACAAAAAAAAAAGAAAATGGAAAAAAAAAGAACAGAAAAAAAACCAAACAAACAAACACAAAAAACCCCAACCATTCTGCACCAAACTAGAGAGAGAGAGAGAAGCAGAAGGACCCTCCAGCGGGTCCTGTCTTTTGAAGAACTTCACCAACAGACTTTTAAAGGTTATTTTCATCCAATAGTGAGCTACATTTAGAAATTTGTTGTCCAGAACACCCAAAATGAAATCCAGTAGGTTTTTAATCCATTAGGTATATGGATTAGGGATTTATCCAGCATTTCAAAGAGCTTATACCCCATCTTTGCAGTGGTCTTCATATCCCAAAGCATACATAACGTTTCGGGTTGTTTTTTTCTCTGGAAATGGAAAGTGGGTAAGGGAGACTGAAGGAGGAGGAGAAAATGTTGTCCCAGTGCTCTAAATTCGGACACACCTGGGCAAAACAGGCCATACACCACTGGGAACAATGGAGATGTTTCTCCCTTTCTTTGAACACACTGGATAAATCCCTGAGAAATGCTGTTCCTAAACGAGATCTCTAATAATGTATGTTGGATTTCAGTTGCATTTCACTTTATTTGGAAATTTTCCTTTTCAACCCCTAGCCGTTTTAGTATAGGAGGAGACATTTTAGCTGCCCCACACCCCCGCCCCCCCTCCCCACCCCCCGCCCCCCCCGGTAGGATGTAGCACTATACAGGTCATAAACCCTTTTTACTATTTTGTGTTGAACTTCAACGATACCAATAGACTATTCCTCAATGTGATTGCACAAAGAAAAGTGATATAACATAGGCATGTAACAAATGTGATCGTCCGGGTGTGTGCGTGTGTGTGCGTGCGCGTGCGTGCAGATGCTGCCTTCTCTCTGTGGTGTGTTCCTCGGCACAGCCATTACAACTGTCACAGTCTTAGTTTTACATCATTCCCTCGTAGTGCCTTACCGAACTACAGATGCGGTTTAAGGGTTTACTTCCACTGGTACTCCTAGAACCTGACTGAGGCTAGTCGGAATTTACTCTCAGCTCTTTTTCTTTTTCTTCTTCTTCTTCTTCTTCTTCTTTTTCTTTTTTTTTTTTGTTTTGGTTGTTATTGCCGATTTTCTTCTTCTGCTGGTGGTGTTGGTTGTTTTGGTTGGGTTTTTTTGTTTGATTTTTGGTTTGTTTTCTTTTTTCCCACACCGTCAATCTTAGCTCACTTGGCAAGGTGTTGGGGAAGCTCATCGGGGTTGGAAGTGCGTATAGCTGGGTGTTTTGTCAAGCACTGGATAGGCTGGAAGTGACCAGGTCGGTTGTGAGACCGAGGGTGACTCCTGGAGGGTCTGGGGATTTGTTTGTGGGCTGGTCTGTTTCTGTCCTGTTGAAATAGCAGGTTTCCTCCCTGGAAACCGAATTCTCGTCTGCTGTTTGCCAACATTCTTGGTGGAATGGAAGGACAGTGTCCATCCACATTGTCAGGTTGTCCCAGTTGTGTGCCTGAAACGGGAACAAAACTGTAGCCCATGAACAGGGAGAACACTAGTTGTTGCCAACATCTCTTGCTATGTCTGGGGGGGGGGGGGGGGGGGGGGGGGCGGGGGAAGGGGCGGGGGGCCCGAAGCGGCCCGCGAAGCACACGGTGCAGGGCGCCAAC